>JAVQJD010039404.1:0-23243 GCA_036023655.1 Nannoperca australis | reverse complement strand
GGCGGACGTCCCCACGAAGCTTCCCCAAACCATCAGCATATTCAAACATTCTAAATGTACCATGTTCAATAAATCCTTTAAACGTATCACATGGAGGGTGTGTTCCTTGCTAGTGAACTCTCCATTCCTCTGTCTATGTGAGGTTCAACTGAACACTTCACTGTGGCCTGCAAGGTCTTTTACACAGGACTACTATTGATCAAAAAGAGCGGAGTGACTGAGTGAGTGAAAGAGAAAGAGTGCATGAAGGATACAGAATTTTCAGTAAATATCCATCTCATATTCTAATGTAGCCATTATGCTCTAAAGAGAGACTGCTCGTCTATTCATTTTATGGAGAATTTGCAAAAAAAGAAAAAAGAAAAATGATGACACTGCAAGAGGGTTGGTCGGTGTGATTAAAATTCTTTGGATTAGCCCTTCAGTCACTGCATACACAGAAATGCACTCAAAATCCCAGCCATGGACAGATATGAATAGATTGATTTACTTATTTCTAACTGTGAGTTGTTTTCAGCGTGAAGAATTGATTGGGCAACGCATTAAAAGCATGTACATCATGCACTCCATACACACACAACATGAAAAGGCTTTTAGAAAACTATCCAGTGACTGATTGCTTAAACCGCATCATATTTGCAGCGTTTACAACAGGTGCCGTACACGTCCAACAGTAGGCTGTAAATAGTAAATGGTTAACAGTAGCGAGCTCTGGGAGGAAAGCAGCTCTGGAGCATGTGCACGTGATGCAGAAAGAACTTTGTTGTATCCTGTCAGTGTCACTCTACCACTCCAAGATTTCACTATATCTGTGTTGGTAGACCACACTCATGCTGCAGGAACACACTGTGATAACATGAATTATCTCTTATCGTGTCTTAAAAAACACTTTTAAAACACAACATAATGGGAATGAAAAAGCTCAAATGAAAAAGTTAAAGGACTATTTTAACAAAATACTGAAATTAAAGTACTTTAAAATGTTGTAAATATAAATTCACAATAAAACATTAGAAATTTGCAGAAGCAGCTAACTAAAACATAAATATGAGAATAAATAGAATGTGAAACAACAAATTGAGGTCCCTTTTTATACACAAAGCCCATATTTGATGTGGTGTAACACGTGCATCACAGGTTAATCTCTGGTGCAAGCGTCTCTGGTGCAAGCGTCTCTGGTGCAAGCGTCATCATCGTTCACAGAGACTCAGATCTGCTGCTGACTTTCTATTCACATCACAGCTAACGTACAGAATTTAGATTTTTCTTTCTCATGCTTTTTACTACAGTACTCTGGAACAAAATAAGTACCAAATAAAGTTTCAGTTCCAGTTCAGTTTCTCTCTCTCTCTTTCTCTCTCTCGCTCACCCACTCATATAGTCTTTCTCTTGTTCTCTCTGCCCTATCTCAGTCTTTTTTAGACATGCGTAGTCACTTGTAGGCTAAATGTCTTGTAGGCCACAATAACAATCAACAAAATGTCCATCCCTGATATAAACGTGTCTTCGGCCATTCATAAGAAAGCAGAAGCGAAGTCAGCATGAATTGTGTGAAGTGTATGTTTGTGATCATCACTGAACTCCAACTCTGTTGTCTTTCCCTCAGCACTGTAAACCCCTTTTTTCACAGATCACGTTGTACACATGAGCTACTATGTGCCTGCTTTTACCGCCTGCTGCAGTTAGGTCACCTGACTACCAGTGTTCATGTGCAACCCGTACCGTCAAGAGGTAACACACATTGGCCTTAGGAAACAGGGGAATACTACCGGCACTAGGTTATTATTACACAAAATGCAGCTGAAGCGCCTCCTATAATCACTTAAACTGCATTTAAGGTGAACCGACAACACGACTTTGAGTTGATAAATCACGCAGCTATGATGGATTCATAACCATTCATTTTATATCACTGAGTTTTGAGTTAGTGTGTGTGTGTGTGTGTGTGTGTGTTTTCGCCTATAAAATATGTGGTTGACAGTTACTACACTCATACTACTAGCATCTAGGATTGACAACTGCATTCACCAGTGAGAGTCTTGTAGAGAGCAGAGAGAGATGAGCCCTGTGTACGTTTTATGACCCCCTTGCTTTTGTCTCCCTCCCTGTGAGTTGCTGAACCAAAAACTATTGGTGTGTTGTTGAACATGCTGTACAAATAAACCAAATACTTAACCTTATATGACGATATAGAGTTTATCTAGCTGTACGAACAAATGGCCGATGCAGCTGCTTCCCGCCCCCATCGCAACGAGACGCTGACAGTAAGTTTGCAGTAGCGGTCTGGCAGGAGGACAGCTTCGATTCTCACAAACTTGGACCGAGATTTTCCTAATTTCTGCTGCTGACCATTTCAAACTTGCCGCGTGCTGCATGTCAGACAGCAGGCCGGCTGCACTCGCTGCTGTACGATTCCGGCGAGGCCTCTGCAGGATCAGCGGCAGCCGTGTAGAAGGGACTTTACACACATCCGCAGCCTCTGATGCTGAGCCACTCTGTGAAAGCCACAGATGCATCATACCTGACAAGGATCTTTGTGTGGAGCCCATCTTTACACTCACTTGACAAACAGGGGCCTCAAATGCTGTAAATGCTTAAACATATGTAAATCCAAATATTGTCAAAATATTACTTCAAAGATCCTAAGCTGCAGTAGTCTGATCATCAGGCTTGGCTTTTTCTACCATGATTCAGCTAGTGTGCCCTCATAGCAAACTGCTGGCCAGGGATGTGTTCAGCCAATTGGCTTTAATAAACAAAAATGTTGTTTTGAAACTGGGCTGGGACTCCGTTATGACCTTTTGGCACTTTCCTCAATCTCACTTTTGAGGACAACCTCTTCTTTTTCTGCTCTGGGAAAGACACTATTAAGCAAAGTTAGTGTGAACATTATGTCATGACCGGAGTAAAGACTGCTTTTTACATTCAAATGACATCTACTGTGGTTAGAGTTACAATGGCAACAACAAGAGGTCACTACTATCTTACATTGTCCGTTACAATTTTAATAAGTGACAAATAAAAATATATGGTCTATCTAATCTAGGCGTATAAGATATGGAAAACATTTATATTGTGATCACCACTATCTTATTATTCATATTAAAATATTTGAAAAACTATTAAAAATAACATAATGACTGTGGATGTGTTTTGCTATAATAAACTTCTCTAATTAAAAAAATGTATCTTCACAATATTTCACAAAGAAATCTACTTATTATCTGTAAAAAATAAATAAAAAAAGACTCTTAAATAAAAATTGAAATTTCCCAAAATTTTCAATCTCTCAAAGCCTTTATAATAACATCTAAATTATTATAAATGCCAGGAGACAACAAACAAATATGACAACAGGATATTTTCATTTGAAATATTAAAAGATGTATGGTTTAACATGATTGTGTAGATGATGAAACACCACATTATGTAAAAAATCAAGGAGTATATTCAAATTCAAACCCTGCCAGTATAATCATATAGAAAGACATACATAATACTACTGAATTATCACCTAGTCCTAACAAAGTTAGAGATATCAACAAAACCATAGCACAAAAACAACTGCAACAAGTGTTTATCTAGTCAGCACATGCAGAAAGTGTTTAGCCACACTACCTGCTTCAACACATAATTCCACCCCAGGATAATCTATTCACCAAAATGATAAACAAAAAAAAAGATTCCTGTGAAAATAACCATCTCCAACTGAGTGGTTTGGGAATGAAGCCCCACCCTGTTTACAACACGTAGAGAACAAAAACAAACTCCCTCCAAGGAGCCCGGGCAACATGCAAGTCACACACACTCCAACCAACACGGGCAAACAACAGCAATGTCTGATGATCTACTGGGAGAGCGGGCTTTCAGACAACAGCCGCCTGCACACAAACAAGGTGTGCATCTCTGTATGTTTGAAGGAGTGAATTGGAGAGCGAGAGAAAGTGTCTGTGAGAAAAAGAGAGAAAGCGAGAGTTGGTGTGGAAGTGGAATTGAGGAGCAAACAAAGTCAAATACCACCCCCGCCGCCCCAGTCTCAGGTCAACTGAATCATCAGGAGTCAGGGAAGATAGCGTCATCACCTTCCATGAATAGCACACAAAACCACATCAGCATGACTTCACCGTGGCAAACCCAGTAGTTCGAGAACACTCTCCCTCAATATCCAGGGGACTCTGAATGAAGAGGTAATGAATCTCCGTTAACAAGGCCATTATCAGTGAAGGAACTACATCACCAGGAGGGACTCCAAATCCACTGGCCTGTTATTGTTGCTATTAACTGCTCAGGTACACTGGTAACAACTGTATCCCCCCCCCCCCCCAAAAAAAAAAAAAAAACCAGCAAAGCTAAAAGTATCATGCTTTTGATCTCACACTGTATATCATCACAGTAAACAATGAAACTGTGTAAGGGACACGGGGCCCAATTAGCCATCTCTGCTCTCCGCCGTCGAGTATTTAAACAGCCTGCTCGGATGATAATAGTAACCTGCATACTTTCATCTGTGCTCCAGACTCATCAGCGCGCCAGCACCTCTGCTGAAGCGCCGCACACTGCATCTTGGGTAATTACCGCTTCCCAATTACCACCCAGCTGGTAAATATATATCAAATAAACAAGCAACAACCCGTCAATTAGGAGCACACTTTCATAATGGGGGGCTCAAAATGATGTTTTATGTACAGACGGACGAAAGCAGTGTGCAAACGGAGCATTCAACTTCAAAGTGAACTTGCATCAGAGTATATAAGAACATAACAGTTTGTAAAATAATTAAATCACACATGTTTTTAGGCAGGTAATACGCGTGTCTAATTAAAGGTGTTTTAATTGCTAAGAGGGCAAAATACACAGCATGGGACCGCGAAGAAAGAAAAAATGAAATGTGGCCTTTCTTCCAAGATCTGAGTGAAGATGGACAGTAACAGTGTTGAATTCACAAGGCAAAGAGAACAGCTGCAGCAACAGTCTGTCAACAAAATTTGCATTGTTGCTCTCTCCTCATCTCCATTACTCTTCTCCTGTCTCTCCTCAAGCCCGCGGAGCTGCCGGCTTAGATCTGAGTGCTCTGATGGCTTATCACATAGCGAGCAGCGGGCTAAGCCGGAGTGATGCGCCCAAAAGACATGATCAAAGCACACCAACTTTCCACCCAGCAATGATGACGGAAGAGCGGGCCCTGCCATGTTATGTTTCTTATTAGGCTGGGACTGCCAACTGGAAGCACAGCCAACAAGTCAAGGATGAGGCCCTTAAAGAAAGATGTACTCCTGCAACCTTATTTTAACAGCACGCTGCCTACTACAGTTAACAGGGTTTAAGTGATAGTCTGTGTCATTTTCACATTACTAAATGTCAGTTTTGCTCCTCTCATTCTCACAGATATAACATAGCAATGATTTAACCTATGGCCAGATTAAGAAAGCTGTTATTTTGCAGCACAAAGCAGCATGTTTCGGGCAGGTCTTAAGATCTAAAAAAAAACTTTGATGAAAGTTTGATGAAAAGTTTGATGAAACTACCAAAGGAAAACTTCATAAACAGACAAAAAAACACTAAATGTATAAGAGCTAACCACAACATTTGACTGAAAAGTGATTTCTGGAAAGGGCTGAAATGTCAAACCACACAACTTGTCATCTAGGTATAAAAAGTCTAAGCTTTGCAAATTACAACTTTCATGCTTTTCCTTACACTCTCAAGTCACCTAGTCTGTCATGCATTGTGCCATAATATGAGTTCAGGTGAAGTCTAATTCCAACATTAGCTGCTCTACGAGCTCACCACATTATGTCTCTCGTGTTTGGACAATATGACTTATGAATATATGGATAATAAACACGTGGTTACCGTTGTGAAACGGTCGCAGGTTGGTTCGGTTTATTCAACAAAATTACTTGGTTAGGTTTAGGAAAAGATCACGGGTTGGGTTCAAATAAGTGCAATAGTTACTTAAGTTAAACTTAAATAAATAATGTTGACTTTTGGTTTCACACAGGACAAAAACAGTGGTCTCCTGTGCGAAAGTCCTGCGTTGTCCCTCCTCCTTACGTGGACTTCGGCGCTCTTCAGAGGTAGCTGCCTAACAACAAGTAAAGGATAATGTACAGTGAGCAGGTCATCATTGCAGAAATAATCCCCAACAGGGTGATGCAAATGAAGGAGAACTGAGGTTCAACTGGTAACAAAGAAACCTCTCTCTTCCATGCTCTTTGTGAATTTGAAGCTCCCTTGCTTTTTCTTCTTCACTTTTTCTTTTCTTTTCTGGGGACAGTTCAGCCATTAACCACAAACTGAACTTTTTGTGCTCTCAAAATATATAAAAATGAATAATAAATATTAAAATCTCCCATGGTGTTTTCTGATGCAGTGATGGAAAATGTTTTTTGTTTTTTTGCCATAGTGACAATGAGCTGATGTTGTTGTTGTTAAATTTACCGGATACGTTTTGCGGACTAATATGAGTGGACGTGGTCCCCCAGAGCCAATGGTCAGACCTGCGTCTACAGCAGAGGCCTGTTATTCACAGCAGCAGTACGCTACTCAGAAACAACAGACGGTAGAGGGCTGTACTTGACCAATCAGAATAGACTATTCAACAAAGCCGTGTAATAAACATAAATATGGATCGTAATAAGCTGCTTGCACGGACAACAAGTTTAAGTCCAGACAACAAATTGAAAGGGAGATATCTTTTTGGCTATCAGGTTCATGTTCGAACAAAGCTTCAAACATAGAGACGAATAACTTACAGTTTAGGTGAGTACTAACTAAACCTTCTCAGTACAGCTGCAGCGATTACTCGATTAATCGATTAGTCGCTTGAAACACAATTTATAGCCAACTGTTTTGATAATTAATTAATCGTTTCTGTCATTTTTCAAGCAAAAATTGTTTGGGTATTGAAAGAAGCTATCTGAAGACGTCACTTTGGGCTCTGGGAAATTGTGATGAGCATTTTCCACATATTTTTGACATTAATCGATTAATCGTGAAAATAGACTGCGGATTAATCGCTAATGAAAGTAATCGTTAGTTGCAGCCCTACTTCTCAGTATATGGCAAGCAAATTTGGTAGAAAACGTCCTAAAAGTGAAATCCACGTCACAAACACACGCAGACTGACATGCAGACTGGACAGCTGATAGAAACAGGTGCTGAGGTTTGGCCTGGCAGCCGAGCACAGCTTGTAGCATATGGCTGAGCCCCTCATGTCTGGGCGAAAAAATGTTTGCAGCTTACCTGCATCATTCCCAAAACAGACGAGTGGCGTGATGCTAAAGAAACTTAGATTTTAAACCGATGTTTTTATAAGTTATTGCACGCTAAGAGGCTCTTGTACTCACTCAAAAACAGGGAGTTGCGTGCTTAAAAGAATGGAATAAAGGGAAAAACAAAAGACTTGCACTTAGTCTCCCAGCAACACAATTCATATCATTTTCTAATACTTTTCTAAACTGAAGTTTTGTTTATTTAAATAGTGCATGAAC
Source organism: Nannoperca australis (assembly GCA_036023655.1). Lineage (NCBI taxonomy): Eukaryota > Metazoa > Chordata > Actinopteri > Centrarchiformes > Percichthyidae > Nannoperca > Nannoperca australis. The sequence continues at coordinate 15,750 of JAVQJD010039404.1, read as the reverse complement.
ACGTCTGCATATGAAAGATGTAAAAAACCAAATGGATACATCTTGAACAGGCTTCAGAGTTTCACTACACTCTCTGTTACTACCCTAATAAAGATGTCAAATCTCATTGCAAACCACACCACAGTGCAATATCAACCTGTTCTTTTTTTTCTTTTTCTTTTTTAGCTTAGTCTTTATCTTGTTTGAGAAAGGTCCATCAGCTGCAGTGTTCTTGAGATATGCAGCCCATCTAGGCCAGATAAAAACAAATATACAGGATGCTTTTGATTTTTTCCCAACAATGCACAGTCTGTATCCCAATGCTGGACTGAATTCCTAAAACACGACTCCAGTGCTGAATTCATTTTGTAACTCAAGTTAATTGATTGTAGCTGCATGCAAACGGATGACATTTTTTGTCAGCATCCCTCCCTTTATTAAGGACAGATGACAGTAGAAGACAGTAATTAATGGCTGCATGAGTTAATGGCCATCCTGGAGCATTTGGCAGTCTCCATAGAGACTGAGGAGCAGCACAAAGCGCACCTGAAGCTGTTCACTCTCTGACCAATCGCCTTCCCTGGCATGGAGAACAGTCTGCCCGGGCACGCCACAGGGGCCGGGACACACTAACCTTTACCCCTGGAAATATTGTTCTCCTTTCCTTTGTTATCACTACCATTTATGGAATACAGCACTAATGAGAGCACACTGCACTGGCATTCATATTGCCAGCACTCTTCTCCCTTTGTGCTGTGCGAATCAAACGTGCAAAAATCACATGACAAATTAATTTACCAGTAAATAGCCCTTTATTCATCTGTCACTTGTCTTGCTTTGTGCAAAAGAATGTTTCAAGCAACCGGTTTGAGGGCGTCTCGCATCTGAAAATTGAATGAAGGAGTGAGGCTGGCAAATAAATCCGATAGAAACGATACAGCACGTGCAGAACCTTATTCCCACACTGGACCCAAAATAACTCTCCTTATCATTCAGCTGCAAGCAAGGGTGCACAGTCAGTTTACAGCCCCGCCGTGCCCAGCACAGGGTATTTCAATGCGTGTTCACAAATACTGAGCCGTCAGATGAAAGAGAGCGCCGCTCCACTCAGGGATGGGAGTCCCCACGCTGAATGCATGAGTGACTGATTACTTTCTTACCAGTTGAACCTCAACTCTCTACAAAGAAGGGCCTTAGCCCAAGCCTGAAGAGGCCAAACTAGAAACAAGGGCTTTCCAAATAACACAAAATCCCAGATTGGTGCGTTGAGGATCTTGCGTCATTACAACACGTACAGCTGCTCTTCCTCAAATTTCAAGCTTTTTCACTCCCCCGCTCCCCCCCTCCCTGCCAACTCAGTGAATTCAGCTGAAGAATGGGGCAGAAAAAGTATGGTCGGTTTTTTGTTTTTTTGGGGGTTTCTAGAAGCAGACGCAGGGGATGGTGGTGTTAGGTTGTTCCCATCAGCTACAGCAGAAGGCTGAATGTCTGCATGTAGCAGCCATGTCAAACAGGAGGCCCGGAAAAGTTGCAAAGAAAGTTCATCCTGTGCTTTTAAAACCCGGGTCAGCATTTGCGAAGGTCCATTTCTGCATAAGTGAGCACACAAACCCCAGTGCCTGTTCAAATAGTCTGCAGCCCTCTCTCTCAGGCAGCTCATGACAACAGCCCAGCAGCAGCACTGTTTGATCTCCAATGTTTTCCTTAATCTGGGTTGTCAAGGTTCGCTTGTTGGAGGCTGTTTACTTTACTTCTCCTACAAAAAAAGTGTTTTTTTTCCCCTCAGACAATGACTAATCCAAAGACCAAGAAGGAGGGAGCACTGCCAGCAATAGTTGTTAAAGCTGCAGTTTTCCTTTTGTACATTTTCAGATGGTTTAAGTCCTGCTGTTGCCAGCTGCAGATTTACTGTATAAAATATTTGGGTAATATTTCATTCTTACGTATTCACTCTCAATAGACGAAACATAATCTGTATTTTATTTAACATCAAATGGTGTTTGTTCGTGAAAATACTAATTCTGTCTGACTTTACAAATGACAAATATATCAGCATGGATTAAGTACACAGGATGTTCGTTTATACTGTATACATGTATAAGCTGCACAGCAAAATCTATTATATTGGTTACTGCTTGTCTGTTATACAACCTTTATAAAATGGTAATTAAAACAGAAAATAGATCTAAACAAATGGGGTTAAAAGTTTACTTGATTGCTTTGTTTTGAATGTATTTCTACAGGGCAAACTATATGATTAAAGTGCTTTGCTTTGGACAGTGCATTGAGATAACCCAAAATGATTTATTCTACTTACACACTATAGTAACAATTGTATATTTAACCAAACGTAAACTCTTTTTCCCCCACAAGCAATAAAGTGCTCTGAAACTCTGAGCCGATGATGAAAACGTCCAACTGTAACTCACACCATATCCGACTCAATTAAACCACTTAATGCAAACTTTGACTAACACACTTAAATAAAAACACAATGTCAAGCACGTATCACGTCGAGGCGTGACTTTAAGCTCCTACAATTAAAAACGATTTCACTAAACCGCTCGCGTCAATGAAAAGTTAATATGAGGTGAATATCCGCTGTAAATGTATTGTGCACAGACTTATCGCTGAGCCGACAAGCCACACCAAAGCAACACTTTACAAAATCCCAAATAAAAGTGGACCTGCTTATCAGCTACAGCCGCGTTACAGTCGGAAGAACGATAGTTTGGGCCAGTTGTGGTGTCTTCCTGCGGGTTTTCGGAGTTTGGAGGAGAGCTAGCACGTGGGGAAAAGCTCCTTCCCTGGTGTTACTCCTAAGAAATCACGGCACTCAAACTTCCCTTTCACCGTGTAAAGACACTAACTTTTTACGGCTCTTTCATTAACAGGTAACGTTGTAATTGCGGGCTGTTAACGGAGCTATCGCGAATTATAACTGAGGTAAAGATGCATTTCCCCCCGGGGTCTCGCGAGTAGCCTCAACTAAGTTGGAAACCCAACTTTCCACCCAAAAAAGTATCGAGCATACAACACTCGTAGTTACAGAAACCCCTCTCGCAACAGCTGCTCGCTACAGAGACGTTACACGGCGCTACCGCTCAGCCTACACGGTAATAACACAGGTGTTTGTTTATTGGTTTATTTCGCTAATTGTAACAATTCTACAATTCTAGTACAACAAACTCCGGTTGAGTGTGTTTGAGTGCGGCGGCAGCAGGTATCCAGACACGGTACAGCACGGCTAACGTTAACATTATGATAAGAGTGAAACTTACCAGAATGGAAAACGCTTTACAGCAGCTAACAGGCGCACGCGGAGGGTACCGATTTGCTAGTACGAGATAACGAACCCGTGCACGCGAGCTTGTGTACCGAGAACGCATGCGACAACAAATCACACCGTAAACACCAACAATATTACTCCGCCCGCCTCGGTGTCGGTGGCGAGGTGGTGGAGGTGGGGGGGGGGGGGACTAACTAACTAACTTAACTACAAGGAGAAAGAGATAATCTTACCGAGGGCGTCGAGAAAGAGCAAAATGTGGAGTTTCGCACTCGCTGCCTCCCGGTCTGCCTCGCAGGGAAAGGCACGCGCTTTCTTCCTTAATGTTGATATTAGATTTTAACACGCCGAGAAAAGAAGGAGAAAAAAAAGGAAGAATCGCGGATTTGGATGTTGTTGTTTTGATGTTCCAAGTCCGTGACGTCATATCCACCTGATGGGTAAATAACGTTCATTGCACCGCAGATCCTTCATAGAAACATCATAGTCACAAGTACAATTCAGTAGCACTTAGTAGGTCCTTTCTATGGGGAAATGTAATGATATGCATTAGTTTTAGCTGAAAGTGTGACAGGAGAGAGGGGGCTGTCAGAAAAACTCAAATGTCTAAGCTGACTAATTACAACAGAGGCAGAATCAACTTCTACTATTTAAGAAAATGTCCCTGTCTTTTTTTTCTTCCTTTTTTTATCTGAGCTTCATCATAACTGTTCCGAAGCCTCACTGCAAAAAAAAAAAAAAAATGAAATGCTTTGACATAATCATCAAAGATGTTTTAATCTCAACTGTGAGGAGGTTTAACTATTGAAGGGGCTTGTATTATGGTTTTTGAAAATGACAGTGTAGATAACCAGAGTGCAGGTTCGCTCAGTCTGGTGTGGTTATATTTTCTGACATGTGGGCCAATTCTTCATAATACTTTGAAGGAGACGTGCATGCGTCTAAATTTAAATAAAGTTATTTAAGATTCTCTGCTTGCCATATTTCTTTGTGGGTGAATGTTTTCTCTCAACATGACCGTCACAAGAAGTGCAAAAACATTATGACAGTAATTAAAATCTGCCACTTGCCCCCGAAGATGAGAATTATCATGGGCCAGTTCAATAGTCCAGTTAACTCTCATCGTAAAGCAACTTTAATTTAACCTCAAGAGAAAATATTTTAAGTTTTTTTTTTGTCTTTGATCAAGGTCTGAGAAGCACAGCTCATTTTGCTATGAACGACATTACATTTATCATGGCTGCATCTGGGAGGACTGCTTCTGATGAACCCTCTTCGAAAACTCTGTTTCTTAGTAGAGAGCGCCACCCTCTGACCATGCTAGGTCACAGGAAAAAGGACCAATATTTTCACAGAATAACCACTTAATTGTGGTATGTGAGCTCAAGAGGATTTTACTTAATATTCCCAGGCCACTCTCGCATTTCTACACTATTTCTTACCTACATTCTTTCCTGTAATAATTATACACCTTCAGTGAACAGGTGTGTTGGCCTGGTCACTGTATTGTGTTCTATTAAATTTGTCAACAATTATGTAACAAGTAGTTTGGCCTACATCATATACAGACATTTAAAATCAGAAATGAATCAACCATGCAGTAATAGTCGTATCAAAGCCATTTATTTTTATACTTTTCTAAAAGTGTATCCTTAATTCCACAACTCAAAGTCATCAAGAATACAAAATACGGCCTACAAAATGCCATATTCGCTATGTAGAGATGTTTATCAATAAAAAATGAAAGATTTGACCTTTTGACAACCCTGAGAGAAAACAACTTCTAAATCACTCTTATCTGGCTTTCTTAACTACATTATTCTCATTATATTCCTAACAGGATTTGCATTTTCGCTATGATTTGTGTGTAGAGGCAATCCTACAGTCTTTCATAGGATTAGTGCAGTTTTTATTTTTTCAGAAGGTCGTAAACATGATTGTCTGGTGTAATTAATGAAAAACATTCAAACGTTTGTACAGTGTTATGAAGACAATCTAACGACATGATCTTAGCTTTCTAATTCTTCAGCGGCTTGATCTGCATGTCAATACTGGATCTATGAGAGCTCAGCGGAGCCCAACAGCCACGCGTCTGGGTCTGAATTTATTATCATGTTTTGTTGGTGTCACACTGGTGATGTGTTGTGTGGATTAAGGCCCTGACTTGCTGGAGAGCGTAGTTACAAATTAATTGAGGATCACTATCAGTTACGTAACAGCCTCTCTACACATACGCGTGCACACAACAAAGTAATTAGCTTTCTGTTAATTAGGTAATTAAACAAATGAATGGGAGCTCCTCTTGATTCCCAAAGGGGGATGGATGGCTTTCATACAGTGTTTTACCCTTGCTGCTGGGGGCTGTAGCACTCAACGTGCAATGAAAAGGAGAGGTACAGATAATGACCAGTAAAGAACTATCAAATGAGTGAAAGAAGGAGAAACTAGAAAACCGTTCTGCAATTCTAAATACTCAGGTGGTTCATCTCCAGTCATCAAACATCAACAAATAATAAAGAAGTTAAAGCTTTATAAGGGCAATCTTAAGAGTCAATGATTTCACCAGTTTTTTCCCCAAATGTATGAGCCGAACGTGAAGATGTTTTGGTGGCATAATCATTTAAGGCATATATTGTTAAATCCTGAAGGAATACATTCTTTTTGAGTTAATTACCTCGTAAAAATGTATTTCTACATTTCTTCAATGTCTGATTTTACCAAAAATTTACATTATGTCCATTTTAGTGGACAATATTCACTACAACAGCAGTGCAGTATGCATAATGGAAGCTACCCATGCATGATTCTGATAAAAGTGCATGATGCTGTTTGAATCTGCAAGTGGTGGTGAAGACAACAAATCAGTACTTAGGGATGAATGTGAAAAGTCTCTTCAGTGCATTTATTCCACAAAGTGGACAATTAGATTTTCAGTTAATCTGCAACAAAAATCACACTGATATCTTATATATATATATATATATATATATATATATATACACGTTTAACTTTGTTAGTTGCTTTGTTTGCAATGTTCCTGATGTGTTGAGTGTTTGAGGTCATCTAAATGTAAATCTAAAAAGAAGGGAAAGTGCCACATGTTGCAATTGTGTACCTTAAAAGTGGCTTTTCAATATTTTGATATTTCGATCTTGTCATATGACACTTTCTATACAACTATTCAATCAAAAAATACATCTTTAGCGTGAGCACAACTGATACAGTATATGTTTACCACAAGGCCTTAAAAATGTCCACCTGACATTCAAGCATATACTGTACTGTAGTATAGTGTGACACAACTGTATATCATATGGTGTGTGGTCTTACATAATAGTATTCATCATGAGATTAAGAGTTTCATTGAATTTAATTTTTAACATTGTATAATATTATTATATATTATATATTATATTTTTTTATATAACTAGCTGCTGGTGTATGTTTCTGTATACTTGAGGTATACCATTTTACACAGTGGTGGTGTGTATGTGTTCTCGTACATTACTTTTCTGGTCATTCTAACAAAGAAGCCCTCCTATCACAGGTTCTTCACCAAACACGTGAACACCATCAAGTTTATTTCAGTGTTAGGGTATAACAATGTCTGATATCACTGTTACCATGTTTAAGTGCTAATATAATATCAAGCTTTGACCAACCTCCTTGTTTTAGTATTTGAAGAGTGTAGTGTAAAACCAACACACTTACCTTATTTTATAACAATGCAGGCAATGCACCTAAACATACACAGATGATGAGTGGTGGCAGAAAGAACAACAACTAGTGCAGTTTCGACCAATATCTCTGAACTGCACAAGCCACTGGCTGGTGAATCCGTATAATGTTTGACTGTGGATACAATCGAGTTTGTGAGATGGTGAGTGTGCTCATCGTCGATACCAGCAATTTCTTTTTTAACCACTTCAATTGGCTGTGAAAGTGCAGCTCGGTGAAGGCATGATCAGCACAGAGTGGAGGTAGGTGCACTCTCCACAGGTTTTATAAATTACTGACAAGCCTTCTTCTGAATGCATTTGATAACCACAGGGGACATTCTGCAGAACACTCTAAAAAAAAACCTAAGCAAGCTGTTCATGTAATTGCTCACCCTCGGCTACCGTGCTACACATCAAATCTTGTATATCTTGTCAGACATGTTACGAGATCAAAACAAATTATTTTATGTGGTCTGGCTGCAGCTTGAATTGGAGAGTTCTCCGTTGACAGCAACAGAATTGTCATCAGTTTGTTTTCCATGAATCGCAGTATCTGCACACTTTTTGAAATCAAATGTAATGCTTTTTAAGACCTCAACAAAGAATATGTGATACCCTCTCCACAGCAGAACATAAGCCCATTAGGACTGTGCAAAATGTTTTAAATCAATCACAATATTGAAGAGGTGCTGCACACTTAAATGTGTTTTTTTAACTGTAAACTAAATGATATGACTGTACCGTGATGAAACACATCAATGCTGATGTTAATATTGGAATTTCATAGGTTGAAAATGACTCAACACGCCATCTACTGTTTTAAATCAGCCCTGAACCTTGTGAGGCCAATGCTGACATAGAGTCAACTGGTTGGAACTTAAGTACGTCATGAAATTGATATAAAGAAAGACTCTAATAGGGTCAGTCTCCCTGCGTCCCCTGACCCACACACTACGTAGCCACGAGGCCACACCTCTTACGGTTGTTGTCTTTCCTTCACTCGTTGCATTTTTTAAAAATATGCTGGGAGAGAGGGTCCTAGCTGAATTTGAGGGTGTAGCTACACTTTAATAAGGACATTTCTTTTAATATTAATATGTATCATGTATGAAAAATCAGACAAAATTAAAAGATATATAATAATTCAAATGTTTAATGCAATGAACTGTGTACTACTATTATTACATGTTCCAGGACCTGCTATTCTGGTAGCTTTGCAATTATCTTGAATTCTATCATTTGGAAAAGAGAAATATGTCAAATAAAGAAATATGTAATACTATATTACTGCCTGCTCCTAATGCACATAAGTACAGACAGGCCTGTCAAAACCACCAGCACAGTCTAAGACTGAGCCCCGCACACAGTTATTTTTTAATCCCGTTGTTTTATAGTTAAACGTGATCACTTAAGGCAATACACAGGTTTTAAATATCCAGGGTTATGAAATTATCAATGGGTGTGGTCTGAAGTATTGTAGTGGCTCCGAACATGCAGTATACTATGATAGGTCTCAGTTGAGACCATAAAAGAACAGATTTAATTTTGAAATACATAACGTTAAGTCATGTGGGTTGATGTGATTTTGAGATGATGCATATCATGTGAAATCACATCAACCCACATGACTTTATTATTAAAAATAAAACTTGCATCAAATGCAAGATGTTTTAAGGATCTGGGTGTACCCTGCTGAATTACCCTGCATTAACTAAACGGGTGTTGAGTATTCCCAACTAGGAACTTTAAACAGGATCAGCTACTATTGAGATTACTGGGTTTGTACATGATACCTATTAACACAGAGGCAAATCAAAGAGAAAGCCAAAACAAAGCAGTTTGGGAATTGAAAGCACAAGTAGGTTATCAATTTTGTATCAACTGTTAGATCATTATTCATACATTATTAACTTTTATTGCAGAGCAATCCCTTCTCGCTGTATTCCTAAATTTTCCAAGAATTATTTCGGATTATTAATAAAGGTATTTCATTGGAAATCAACATTCATATAAACAAAACACCAAAGAAAATAAGAAATTATTCATTTAATTGAATCATTTTTTCAAGGTTTGCCTCTTCAAGGGCATATATAGCCAATGGCACCATTGCTAATTTAATGACTTCTTTGTACACAGGTGTATTTCTGACTCCTGCTCTCTCTTCTATCTAAATCACCCTTTGGGCCAAAGTGCAAATCCATGCATTACTTAAAAACTGTAAAAATATAATGCACAACTACTACAGTTCAATGTGACTCGTCAGTCAATTGTTAATGATTATACAGCACAAGAAACACTGTATTTTCATTTTCATTTTATTCACCTTTTCCATGCCACTGCAAAAAGCATGTTTACAAAATGAAATATTGTCCAAAGTTGATCTATAAAAGTTGTGTGACATACAATAAAACCACAAGCATTCAGGTTACTGTGGCTTGCACTGCAATAAAACAATAGTATGTTAACTGTGTTAGTGAAGCCAACTTGGACTGGGTTTAGAGGGATCTTATTCCTTGATTCTCATCTTTTAATAGTGGTGGTATTTATCACTGAAGTGGCAGTCTACATCAGCTCAGTGACTACTGAAGCTCACCACGTCACATTTGACTTTTTGACTTGACAATAACATTTGGTCAGGCTAAAAATGGGAATAGCATGACCTCACTGCTAGATTTATTGGTATGGGAAACGAGTACAGACAAGTACCGAGGAGCACCACAGAAATGTGCAGTATCTCTCCAGAGTCATACACTAAACACTCCGTGACTCCATTTCAGGAGAGCAGTCAACTTTTATATATTATATTATATTGAGGGACATGTCTGTGTATGTGGTGCGGCTGAGGGCATTCAAACAGGCAGCTTTCAGGATGAGTTTTGCTCTTTAACTAAAGTTGTAAAAAAGAAAGAAAAAAAACAACCATCTCAGAAACCAAATCTAGAGTTTCTTAGGGCCATATCTGTGCTGGGATAGGTTCTGATTCCCTATGACGGCTTTATAACTGAGGGACACTGGGATTGGAATAGGTAGTCATGTGCAATATTTCAAAGTGTTACCCTGATTTAAGTCTGACGTACAGAAACCAAATGGGAACATTCACGCTATCCTCAGAAGTGGAAAAACTTGAGCTGAATAAAACATCGTTAGCATACAAACTTCTAAAACAGCAGAGAAGCGCTTTGGCACTGAATAAGCTGACTTTATTAAAACATGATATGAATAGAGATATCTTACACATCAAACCGTTAAAAACACACTAGATTATGTAGCGGCTACCTCTATACCAGGAATATATTGTAAAGGTCCGTAGGCCGTGCAGGAAACAGGACCATGACAGTGCAGTTCAGTATAGGAGGAAGTCACAACCAACATGAACTAATGAACTGTGGATGAGATTGACGCTGGATATACATTCTCTGAGCTTTCGTCAGAGCTTCAGGACCTACATCAAAATGAGGCACGGCATCAGTCATTAAAAGTTATAAAAATATATCGATAACATTTCCTTGTTGAATGCAAAATAATATCCTTGATTAGTTGGTGGACAGAGCCTTTACATCAAGGCGGGGACAGAGTTCAGGTTCAAATAAAAGAAAAAATAATAAAGTGCATTGCAGTCTAATGTCTTGAGCGTCCTCCTTCAAAGGCATGGTGCTCCATGTGAGCTGAAAAAGCCAAAGTGATTCATGGTGAGTACACACCCTTCTGTTCAGCATAACAATCAGTCATTTTACATGCAAGACACTATTAGGACCTTGACTGCAGAAATACTTTTGGAATATAAAAAAAAAAAAAAGCACATATCCCCAGATTTAAACGTTTAGTGAAAACGTTTAAAAGCCCGCCTCTGCTGGCAGGTTAAGCAATTCAAACAATACAATCTTGGGCAGATTTTAAGAACCAGTATAACATCTTTACTTTACATTGTTAACATGTAGTGACAAGACTAGCCTACATCAACAGGGCATCTCGCCGTCAGTGCGGTCCTGATTATCTGACAGCCATGTACACTCCTTAACTCACATGCTCTGGTTGGAACTACGTCCTTCAGAAGGTGCAGAGATTTACATTTGTAGCACAGAGGCTTACTTTCCTCCCCCTCCGACAGTCTTGATTCATGATGAGCAACAGTTTCTGATGAGGCATCTGTGAAGCTTGTGCTCATTCCCATTTCTAAATCCCATAAGGTATAATACATGCAAGTCGGAGAAGAAAAAAAAATAATACTTACACTTATAAAAAACAGCTTTAAAAGATATGTACGGGAGGAGCTCATACACTTTCCCCAAGATATTAGCTTCGTTAGCAAGAGATGCGTCTCTATTCCAGACTTGTACAACGTCTTCCCGGTCTCGAACGCTAACACTGACGCCAACAACCTCGTCGTCTGGAAAAGAAGAGACAGCACACAGCAAACAGACGTTCATGAGTTCAGCTGCGATGTTGGGAAACGTCAGGAATATATCCACTGAAGCATAAACATAGTGAGTGTGGACTGGTAGTAGCTCACCTGAGGCACAGTAATCTGCAAACTGCTCCCCAATAGTAGCGAGTAACAGTTCTTTCCAAACTACAGACTGAAACAAAGAGAACACAGAGGAAGCTATTCCTTATTCAAGGATTTATATTATTACATGATATCATTATTTGAAAAGGAGATAAACAGAGCACAACACCTACAGCGCTTTCTTTTGGTATTTTCATCTTCCACACCCCTCCTTTTGCATTGCTTTCTTCTTCCCTGTTGGTGTAAGATTTAAAAAAATTAAAAATAAAAGGACATAAACTATGATGTGCAACCCCAACCGAGTGACCAGTTTCACATTAAATACACATTTTTCTTAAGGTCTTTGAACACCGGGGGCGCTCTTTTGACCAACATCAATATATAAAACTGCAGTTTTTGTACTTCCACTCAACACGTGGCGAAAAAGAGGAAAGGTTGGGTTTTAATTGTTACTCACCAAAAGGTTTGTACTCTTGAGGTCTAACAAACATGTTTTATATAATAATTAGTCTGTTTTTGTATAAATATGCAGTTCTTTATTTTGGACATAATGTTAGTTGTTGTGTTATATTTGGCTGGCTGCAGCCACCCAGGATGGGACGGGAGTCATTCTTGTGGAAGTGGGAAATGTTTTAAATCTTATTATTATTATTATTATCATCTAATTATCAGTCTTTCTGATGCAACTGGAGGAAAATGTTACATTATGTGACTGCCTCTTCATGAGCAACCTTCTTAATCTGCTCCCATTAATATTTACCATAATAATAATAATTCCAACAACAATAGACTCACCACAGTGGCCTCCGTTCTCCACGCATTAAGTGATAGCTACATCTCATAGGCAGGGCTGTGACTGGAGGGATGTTGTTGTATACACTCCAGAACATCTGCAAATAGAAAAGCAGAAAGGTAACATGCCGACTTTCTTAAAGCTCCAAGAGAGAGTCACTGTTGTGTGATCCAGCAGCAGAATTCCATCTGCTCTGCACCCAGTTTCTATTTGGTTTATTTACAAAACTCAGAAACCTGTATAATGAACATATTCACATATAATTCACAAGATTCACATTCATTAACAGACATGCTGCAGTTATGTCTTCTGGAATGTGGTGGTGATGGGACAACCTTGTGGGTTTACATGCTGCCAGATTAATACAAGCCATCGGAGCATCATATCAAAAGGCAGCGTATGGTAATATACACCTGAATAGACCTGCAGGCAGTTTAAGTGGCCAGCAAACGGCTTATTCGCTTGCATCAAGCGAATTCGACTCTCCGCCAAGTCATGCATTTGATCTCTCTGCTCACAACATGACGAAGCTCTCTGAGCTGACGCCAAACCTCACCTGGACAGTTTGCACGGTGTAGATCTTCTTCAAATTGGATTCACATTCTGCAGCCGTCGTACCCGGCAATGACCTAGGACGACATGTGAAAACGTGTTTCTGACACTAGTGATGATTGACAGTGACAGAACAAGGAAAGAAACACGCCAGCTCACACTGGAACATGGATGGACAGGGTTCATGTTTTGTTTTTTTGGGTCATGCAGACTATTATATATATTCTTGCCTATATAGATTCTATGATGCATATGGTAATTAAACCAACAACACATGTTCTATACAAGTATACAAAGTGGCTCATGGTCAGGGGCCTTTAACAGGTGAATCACATTTTCAGACATGCACTTTTACAAGACCATAGTTTCTATTGCAAACTAGTTTTTGATCAAATAGCCACAACAACTGAGCCAAATGAGCCTAAACCTCACAGACACCAAGCTGTCTTAATTAGAGCTGCAACAAACAATTAACTTCATTATTGATTGACCTGTTGATTCTTTTCTTTTCTTTTATTAAATATGTGAACATTTCCCATCACAAGTTCTGAGAGCCCAGTGTGACATCTTCTTTACCAACCATCCCAAACCCAAACATGTTCGGTTTAAAATTAGATAAATACAAAGAAAAGCAGTAAATTGTCCAATTATGAGAAGCTGGAACTTGAGAATACTTGTCATTTGTGCTTGATTATTCAACTGTAATGACTAAGAATTTTTCAGTTGATTGACTGATAAGTTTATTGACTATAATTGTCTTAATGGGGGTCTGTGGTCTGTCTTTTTATAACGTTTCAGGGGGTTATTCGGTAATATTTCATTTCTTTCCAGTCAGCACATTGAGCATAACATATGACACATTTTAAAGCTGAGTGTCATCCAAACTTTGGAAACCTTTGCTCCAGGGCAAACAATAAAACAATAAACAAAGCATAAGGGACGAGCAGCATTTCCCATGATCTCATAATGACAACAAAAAAACAAGCAAGAAATCTTATTTTGGAAGGGGGAAAAAAGTTCCCAAGCTAATGCACAATGTAGTACAGTCCACACTAGCCTACATACTCGGCTGTGGGAAAACGTGAAGCCTGCATTCTTTAACTATGCCACTTTTCAGAAAATTGAAAAAACGGCGTCAATTTCAGCCCAAAGCCTGCCAGGCTCCCCTGCTGGGAGAGAGCAGCTTCAATTGCATGTTTAAAATACCACAAAAGAAGAAGACATGTCCACCTTGTGACGTACCGTTGCCTTGGCTTAAAATATAGCCTTGTTGTGATAAAAAAAATTTTACTTTTCTGCTGTGTCAGACATGGTATTGTAAATAGAAGGAGGTCATGTTAAACGCAAACAATCCCCCGCTACATTTGCTCCAAGTCAGGAGGCCTGCGGAAAGCTGTGGCCTTGGATGTTGTTTTTCTCCACCACTCCTGCTCGTCCCGAGCTCTAAACTCACAGACAACGTGGAAGAACAGGCGACAAATATTACCTGTCCAGCCAAAACGTCCACGGTGAGTGCAAAGGCAGCGTTGTCGTTTCGTCTTCTCGGTGTTTCTTTGTGATTTTTTCCAACTCTTTCTCGTCGATGTCAATGTTGTTTTCAGAGGAAACTGTCTGGCCGCTCAGGGCGCCTCTGTCCATCTGCAGATCCGTCTGTCCCACAGGAACCGCCATTTCAGCACGCACAAAGCTGATCGTTTTTACACGCCTTGTACGAATCTCCTTTATAAAAACACCCGGTTTGGCTTTATCTCCAGATACAGAAACACAGAGCTGCCGCTTAATTTCCGCCTACCGACTGGTGACGTAACTGCGTCACTGGGAAGGAACGTCGCAGTTGGTCCATCCCAGAGAGAACGAAAAAGAGGATGACATCTCACTCTGACTGTTTTTCGGGTAGCAGAAGCTGACCTGAATCACAAATCTTCCATCAATCTCTAGCTCTAGGTATATGGAATGCCGTTTTTACATTTATTCACCTATACTGGATATTCATTACTAATATCTGCACCGTAATTTTACCTAATAAAAGCTCTAATATAATATATAAATCTAAATATCTGTAATTACATTTTGACTAGTAAGTTTCAAACAACATTTGCCATTCATGTGTATGGGGTTTCTTGTTGCAGTTATCTACAATTCAATTGCAGATATTGGCAATGTGAATTGTAACTGAATAATGACTAGTTGTAATTCGAGTTTCAGATATCAACAATTTACTTCTGACTAGTCATAATTCCACTTTAAGGCATCTTTAATTCCCCTCAATCTAATACATCTGTCCTTTCTAGATATCTTAAATTACATTTTAACTAGGCAAAATTATGTTAAATATCTCAAACTGGAATTTTACTATGACAAGCCCTTTTAACATTTAATCAGTAATACCACTTGTAGATATCAACAATTGCCTTTTGACTAGTTACAATTCCAACATATCCATGATGTAATTTTGACAAGTAACAATTCTAATTAAAGATTAGAGTCACTAGTCAAAATGTTAATTCTTGATATCAACAATTCATTTCTTACTTGTTGAAATGTTAATCGAAGATATCTGCAACTTAACTACAACTAGTCAACTTTTACCATGACTTCTATTCAAACTCAATTACAGATGTCTATAATTCTGGTCCAACCATATTCGGACCCTCCCTTTACACCTCTACACCCTCTATTTTCTACTGTTTATTCTTCTTTTTTCAATAACTTTATTGAGCATTGTAATTGTATCAAAAAGCAATTTCCCTTCTGGGATTAATAAAGTATTTCTGATTCTGATTCTGATTCTGATTCAATTTTCACATGTTACAATTCCAAGTCGACATATCCACAATGTAATTCTGACTAGCTGTCAATTCAATTCTCACTAGTCAACATGTTAATTACTGATATCAACAGTTCAATTCTT
>JAVQJD010039402.1:0-13959 GCA_036023655.1 Nannoperca australis | reverse complement strand
GTGGTTAGACCACAAATGTAGGCATGTTAAGGCACCAGATAGCAGTGAACTGGGACACTTTATCTGGAAGCCTTTTTCTCAAAATCACAGTTCAGTGACAGTTCAATATGTTGTTTCTTATGTTTGGAGCACAAAGACAATGTTGAGAACTTTCCAACAGTATATGAAACTCATATCTGTTTTGGAGAGAATGTGACTGAAAATGTTCACTAATATGAGTCACAAATAGTAAAAAATTTTAACATTTTGTCTACCATTGTTTTGAGAAATTTGTGTGAATAAATTACATTTTTTGGAAGGCAACCTCACTTTTTTATTGCATAACTTTAACATATACTAGTCTTGCCCGCTTGTCAAAACAATGCTATTTACTGCTTTTCTATATAAAGAAATACAATAAATATTATGCAGAATTGAGTTCAGCCTTTTGGCCCGGCCCTCCACAATATTTTCTGTTTCTTATGCTGCCCCATGGAAAAAATAATTGCCCACCCCTGGTCTATTACATTTACATTTAGCAGACGCTTTTATCCAAAGCGACTTCCAAAATAAGAGCTTTACATCAAGTGCATAGAACCCTGATTGAAAACAACAGGGCGTCTCATCAGACTTGTAAGGGCTGGTAATGAATCGCAAGTGCTATAAGCAGGTACATCGCTGCCAATGGCAGAATCAGACGAGCATTAGATCAAGGAACCAATGATCTTAGTACATTATCAAATACAATACATTCAAACTATTGGTCACATAAACACTCATTTTTATCAAGCATGGTGACACATTATTGATATATGCATAGCACTTCAAGTTCTAACTCTTAAAGCTGCTATAATCAATAAGTTTATATTAACACCAGATTTAATGACTATGTGTAATGAAGAAGGGTTGCTCACGCAGATTAATCACCTGGCTCTGCCACTCTGTGCATGTTAACAGATGCACTCTTGCTGTTCTTCTGTTGCTGTCCCCAGTGGTCTATGTATGTGTGTATGTGTGCCATTTTGAATGGCATGATATAAAAAAAAAAAAAAAGATCCATTCATCCAAACACATCCAGACATCTGTGTTTATTTAAAAAAAACTTGTGAAAATCTGTAGCTTCATTAGCATTTTCTCCCCCCTCTTCCCTTCAGTTTCTTTTACTGGAAGCATTTTCTGAGCTGTCCTTCTCACAGGTGCACCTAGTTTAATGTTAACTGCAGTCAACAGTGTCTTTTAAATTACTGCAGGCTACAACGTGTTCTGCTCCATTTAAGAAATCAGAGAGTTTTTTGGTAATAATCTGTAAAGTTTGCCACAAATCTGGTAAATTGTTAAACTTATAGGATGCCCACATTCCTAGGCTACACATGAATATTCCCATACCAAAAGCAATTTTCATGTAATTGACATGTCTGTTCTGCGAACTAAATGATTTGAGGTCTGACATGCAGAGAAAGAGAGGTCTAGTGAAAGGGTCTGTGTACTGGGTATCTTAGCAATTATACAGTAAAATGTGTATCACCTCGCTAAAAGGGCTTTTGTGGTTTCTGCCCGCAGGGCCTTGTTCTTTAGTCTGGTGCACCGTTAGAGAACTACAAATGTCTGAATGTCATCTTCATTTAGCATGCCTCTGAATAATACACACTACAGTATACATATATTTGCACAATACACTACACCCCCTGTCTCTCTCACACACACACACTGTACACACACAGTCCCGATCCCTGAACATCTTAGAATAAAGGGATGTCATGCTCCAAATAGGATCTCTCATTCTTCCAGAGCTAATGCTGTATAGCTCATAATGGGAGAAGCTAGCTGAGTGGCTGTATATGGGGAGATTGAGTCCATAGGTAATTGGACAATTATGAGCAAGAAAGAAAGAAACAGCGTGAGAGACAGAGAGAGAGAAAGCAACATAATAAGTTATAGATTGCAGAGAAAATATAAAAATACATCCACCTGGAAATGACCCATGTTTTGATGAGAAAATGATCTTTGGATATAGACAGCATATAAATGACTATAACTAGCCCAGGTGCTTATTTGCCGTCACGTTTGTGCATCTAGGTTCCTGTGTGCTCACTTTGTGTATGTGTGTGTTTTTGTGCTATTATGTGTGTTAAGGACTGGGGGAAGATGTAGAAAAACCTTTGTGGCTTTGCAGCCCTCTGTGTCACCAGAGCCGGGACCCTCATCTCAAAGGGCTGTCTGCCGGGGATTGGGAGGTGCAAGGCGAGGTGCATGTCTGCTGCCTAAATCTTCTGTCCCGTAACTGCTTTGAAATAATCCCCCGGCAGGTCGTTTGTGGTAGGGAGGAGGGGTGCAACTGAATCTTCCTTTGTTCAGCACAGCCTTTACCACATCAACCCTCTGACACCCTCTGTGTTAACATCTGTGTGTATAAGTGTGTCTGGGTTTCTCTGTTTGTGTCTTGAACACAGACATGTGTAACAAAGAGGGGGTATTTTACAGAAAGACATTTAGAGAAATATTAAATAATATTTATCAGTGAAGGGAATCTAAAATAAAAGTTTATGATTGCTTGCACACGTTGATCCTTAAACGATCCGAGACGCAGAGAAACATAGTCATAGAGGATATGAAAGATTGTAGTCTTTTAAGTCCAAAAGTCTGGCCAGATTACAGTAGATGTTACTATTTAGTTACAAGCTACATGTATCATCCATGCTCTGAACAGTTGGTAGGCTACATTGGCTGCTTGGTGTATGTATTTATTTACCACAATGGTCAAATTTGCACAAATAAATTAAGAATACACCTTTACATTAAGAATGTGAAAATAAAAAGAAAGGGAAAAGACAAATCATGCAGGTACGTGATGTCGACAAGGACCCAGACTACGACTTGCCGTGCCAACACCACCCTGCTGCCCTGGCTGTGGACACATTTTCCTTTTGGACACCCCATTAGGTCACCAACGTGAGGTCATGCTGTTTATTGTCCCCCTCCAACCAGCCAAATCAACCCAAGCAAAGTGTACGTGTGCACGTCCATGCGTACGTCTACATGTACAGTATGTGTGCCAATTAGAATCCCACTCCAGACTGATTACCTGTTTATCCTGCTGTGGAGAAAAAAGGGTCAGGCTCAGAAAAAAATTACCTGTGTGTGTGTGTGTGTGTGTGTGTGTGTGTGTGTGTGTGAGTGTGTGTGTGTGTGTGTGTCTGTGTGTGTGTGTGTGTGTGTGTGTGTCTGTGTCTGTGTGTGTTTATCCTGCTAGGCCTGTGATGTCAGCGCTGTCTGGCGACAGGCTGATTAATGTCTGAATGTTTTCCAGCTATTTACCCCAGAGCCTGCAGACTGGGCACACACACACTCTCACAGAGAACAGAGAGACAGAAGGAAAGAAAGAAAAATGGATACGAAATAGAGAAAAAAGAAAGCAAAAGATGTGGGGATGGACTGAGACAAAAAACAACAAGTAAAAGAAAAAGGAAAACAACTATAAAGAAAGAAAAAAAAGAAGTAGGATGATGTGAGACAGCATCTTCTTTTATTGAGATGGACGTTGCAATCATTCTGACTTCCTCTGACTTGATGACTAATCTAATGTCCAAAGTATCATGATAGTTGGCCTGTCTGGAGTCGTTAGCCAGAGAACACAGCGACGCCAGCAGTGCGGCGGCTTCTAATAGGACCATCTGACTCGTGTAATAATGGGAGCCTTGTGATGACAGGATTTCTGAGCAATTATTAATGGACTCTCCAGGCCCCACTCTTCCAGAAACTCTCTTGAACGCTTCTTTCTCACATGTCATATTCTCTCATTCACACCCTTACAATTATTTCCTTCCCTCATTCTTCTCCTCTTCCTCACTGTCTGTCTTCCTGTCTTCTTCTTCCATCCTTCCCCGCTGCTCACAGATTAATTCCTGGCTGGCTCCGGAGAGAGGTTCATTATCGAGATCGTTGAAGGATCTCCGGGTTCTCGACAGCCGAGCCAATGAGATGGTCGTGCTAAAGGTGTCGTTACCGCTCCTTGAGAGAAACAGGGCTAAGGGAGTTTTGCTCAGCAAAAGACATCATTATGACTAAGTGAACACGCTGTCAAGGTGGCAGGGAGAGTAGGAGGGAGCAGGATAGAGGTGGTGGTATAGAGAAGGGAGGGAGAGGGTGCATTTGTTCTGCATTTAGCCGGGAGCCAGCTCTCAACTCCTCCAGTGTAGTTTGCAGTTAATTAGCAGAGCTATTATCAAGCCTTGTTCATACGCAGAGATGAACAGACAGCAGCTCTAATCTCATCACACTCTGACGTATTCTGGAGATCTGATGTATTAGATATGTTAGAAATGTCAGCATCCAGCCTACATTAAATAAGCATATTATAGATTAAAGCATTTTGGGAGAACGATGCCAGAGTGCCGTATTGTTGACTGCCTCGTATGAGCTACGGCTTTTATCTCATAGAAACATTTGATCTTTTTCCATATACATGTATGGTTGAATGTATCTAAAATGGGGGTGGAATAAACAGAGACATCATTAATGAAGGGTATCTCTCTTTCTCTCTCTCTTTTCTCTCCATCTCATCCTCCTTCCTTTATTTTTTCTCGACTGCCATATTAGCAAATGTCCTGATTGTGTCTCCTCGGACTTAGACATCACAGCCACACCAAATCTCCTGGAAGCACGAGGAGAGGGGGGAAGAATTCGGCTTAGCTGAGAGACGGCCTGGATATTGGGGCCCCTGCAGGATCCCCTCCTCCCATCTCTGTCTCTCTCTCTCTCTCTCTCTCTCTCTCGCGCGCGCAAACTTTTCATTTTGTGCTTTCGAAGATTTACTGTAATCTGCAGATCAAAGGCGAGCATTGCAATCCTATTCCCCTAATCCAGTTTGATGGTGACTTTTGCACATGTAATAACACTGGCAAAAAGAGAGATTGCTTTTAAGACAAGTTTTTTCTCTCCCCCTCTGTTGTCACAGCAATAATCATATTTATGAAAACAGAGTCAAAGCCACAGCTTTTTTGGTCTCTGATTACATATTATATTAATAAGCATGCTGTTTTTTACTGTAACATATCAGCTAGTCCATGCAGCAGGGATGATGGTGATGATATCTGCTCTGCATTTTCATTCAACTGAAAGTCTTAAATTAGGTCTTTATTACCATCACATTATTTTTTGAGTGATTTCTGGCCACTAATGTTTTCCCCCCCAAGATCTATGAATATCAACATTTCTCTGTGTATTGCCAGTCAGTAAATGGATTTACCACGTATTAGCATCAAAACATCTGGTTATTCTTAGACATTTCCAAACTGGGGTCCAGTGACCCCTGAGGGTTCTAGTGAGAGTTTAATCCATTCCCTTTGATATTGTATCTGACAGCGCAGTCATATTTTAACAGCCCTTGAAGATGTTACTTATTTGATTTGGCTAAATAGGAAACAATTAGCACTGACATCCCTTCAAGGCATTTTCTAGTTCCTCTCCCCTTGTGATTACTCCTCTACACAGTGAAATCGCTTTGAAGGGGCAGATGGCGGGATGACTCAGGAAAGAGTTACCTAATTAATCGTACAATTTCTACCACACAAAGGCGAAAAATCTGAGAGGAAAATATTACCTGGAGGATGCTGAGTTATCTCAGTTCGACTAATTACGTGATGGTTTATTCTTGTGTTTTATAGTGTTTAAACATGTCATCTTTCTTGGCAGGATCATTATCCTTTATTTCCCTCCTCTTTTTGGCATCATACCTTTAGCATGTATCTTTTCTTATTGATGTACACTTTTATTGCAGCTCTACATTTGTATCCGCTTCTCCATACCACTCTGGTCTGTCTACTCTAATCTACTCCTTTTTATTATCTCCATCCAAATTTCTCTTACCATGAGCTTCTCTCTGCCACTACATTTGCATATCCATTCTTCTCTCTCCAACTCCGTGTCTCCATATTCCCTCTGTAGCCCCCTCTGTACCTTCACCAGGCTGTGCAGCTCTGCAGCAGTCTCGCTTTGCATTCATCGCTCATGCTTTCAGTGGTCCTCATAGGACAGACAAGCAAAACTACACATCTTCCAATTTGTGCTGTTCTCATCTGTTTCTCATGCACTCAAGCCACGGTTGTTTACATTCACTGCTTCAACTGGGGTCTATCTTACCAACCGCTCTACTTGCTTTGTTTCCTGAAAGGGTTAAAGCACATAGAGAACATATTTAATTTGTCTCAAATATGAATGCAATTGCAGAAAAACTTCAGGGGTGTAATTTGTTCATTTTGCCCTCTCATCTCAGTGGATAATTTTGCAGAGTAATCATTGTCTCTTTGAACAGGAAAAGAACCCACACACACATTCCTTGTATTCACACAGAAATGAAAAGCAGCCCGATCGCACATGCTGGATTGATGTGGAAAACTGTGGTTGTGCTGTTTCAAATTCACAATGTTTCTCCTCTTTTCTTTCATTCAGTCCAAACTTTAATGAATCCATTAGTGAAATATATACTGCTGGAATTATACACTTTCTGTAATATCCTCAACCTTTAATCCTTTGTCATGAGAAGTGGTTGCTGACTGAAGCTTGGAGGAGAGGAGAAACCTGTGGAGTAGATAGCCCCTGGTGGTGGCTTCAGTTATAACACTTTCAGAAAGTTGACTCAGACCCTTTCTTTTACTTGTTATAGTGTTACCTTTAAAGAAATTATTTATATGCTTCATAAAAACCAATGCAGAATGTTTTAGAAAAAGGAGAAATATGAGAATGACATAAGGAATATAACTTTTTCACTGTCTTCAATCAAGACATGGAGACCACAGACATTAACAGATATTATATTCCAGAACTGTTTGGTTCATGTCACATTAAAAGAAAGTTGAAATGTTTTAAATGAAAGGTTTTAAATAGAAGAGTTCTTAAAGTTTTCTTCAACTGCCAAGTGTTTCATTTATAAGGAAATTGGTTTATACAAATGTCATTCATGACAGATATCCTTAAATAGTATGTGTACTTGGAACTGTTTAATAATATACAGTATACAGAACTGTTGCATGCAAAGTTAGAAATGGGATCTGTGCTCGGGCTGAACCAGCTCGAGCCAGAACAGCATGTGATGTATTACCAATACAACTGTTTTCCGTCCTGTCAAAGTCTTTTCAGTCATTCAGGTTTATAATCAGGTTTATTTTAAGTCTCTCTGAGTAACAGCGCTCCGTGAAACAGTGCATTTACAGAGAATTATTGTTATTGTTTTTCATTTCTTTTTTGTTTTGACATCACTTCACAGTTTATGTAACGTTTCACCCTCGGTTTATTTTCTCCGGTGTGATGCTGAGATTGTGTTTTCTTTCAACGGCTGCCAAGTAGAGAAAGAAATGGAAGCAGATTTGATGGCTCGTGAGCAGTTGCCAGCGCTTATCAAAGCGGGAAGATGGAGAGATGGAGAGATGATGAATGGAAAGATAGATGGACATGTAAGATGGATGACTTGGTTTGATGGGATGGACCTGCACGTGGGGGGAGATGATCATCATGTTTGGGTAAAATTAGGGCGTGCTCCTCCGTGTATGTGGCAGCAGAGGCGGAGGCACGGATGTGTGGGTGCTCATGCATGTTTGTATGTGTGCGTGGGTGTAAGTGTGTGTGCCTCTATGTGTTGCAGAGGTCCTGTCAGTGAGCAAGAATGATTAATGGGCTTCTGCCACATGAAGGAGCCACAGACTAAACCCCACAGCCTTAACTGGAGCATAGCATACCTCACCTCTTCCGCTTTCCTTCCTCCTCCTTTCTTCCTCCTCTTTTCCTCAGCCCTCCTCCTCACTATGGCCTTTTTTCACACCTGCTTGAATCTCTCAAAGCTAAGGAAGTGTTTTTTTTCTTCCGGCAAACTGTGCATCTGCAGCGTGGCAAAACTGGGCGGCACCACGGAGAATCGGCTGTTAATGGAAGCGGAAGAAAAGAAAGCTTGGGAGTGCAGCGGAGCAAAGTGTTCAAATGTTTCTGTTCGACACCACAAATTAAAATGTGAGCTAATCGATGATTGATGAGCTTTTTGTATTCCCAAAACACTGACCGTCACAGTCACAGTGTCACTGTGTAACATGTTTTGGGTGGAGTTTGGAGGAGGGTGAGGGTGTTGAAGGGTTTAAATGTGACCTTCCTCTCCTGACTTGGTGAGCTCAGAGCTCCAGGTGTCCCAGAGTTGGGGTTGGTGTTTAGGATGACTGCGGATGTGCCCGTGCTGCAGGGCCATTTGGTTTCAGTCACTCTTGCTGATCTGGTGTGTGGCAGGTGCCACATATGTTATATATATATATAAGAGGAGGGGCTAGATGACGACGGGAGGCCTGAGTCACTTTCGGGCAGATACACTGGCACTGTACGGTGAAAATGTGTGTGCTCACAAGACACGTGATTGATGAACATTTGGTTGAACGTGGGCAGGCATGGCAGAGTGTGACAGATTAACACTGTAGACCCCTTTCTTTCTGTATTGTGCACACACACACACACACACACACACACACACACACACACACACTATGTGGAAAGTCATGCCAGTGGAACACCTGTCTTTTCTTTCACCAAGGCAGCTCTGATGATGTCAGCTGCTGCTATTCGTTTCTATACAGTCTAATCAGGAACCAGTGAGACAGCAGTTCATATTCACCCCAGCCTTGGGCCGGATGAGGGCCAACAGACTGAATCATATGGCCCCTGTGCACCAGGATACATCAGCCAGATGTTAACCAGTGTGGAGCAGAATCACAATGGACTGCGTTCAGACATGCCACTCAGGAACTCAGCTTCTCTATATTATAGGTGTTTTTAGAGTTGCTTTTATTTAGCTTAGGGGAAAAGTGTTTTTGCTTCAAGTCTTCTTCCATAATTTGCTGTAATTACAATTGTACTGTCTTGTAATTGATACTTGATACTTGTAATTCAATCAATGGGCAATGTACAATACACACATGTAAAAACACCTTCCTGCTGGCGCCACCAACTTCCTTAACAGTATTGTTGTTGTTCAAAATGTAATTGTCCCGTCATGTTCTTCTCTTCCTGTGATCAGAGATTTGCATGCAAACGGGAAATATATTTTATATTTCTGTGGGTCGTGTAGTGTATTTAGATTTAAAAAGTTACCCATCCTTGACATGCTTGTCTCAGAGGGATGAGCTGTAAGCATTGGGAACCTCATTCCCAGAAACTCAACATAAGAAAAACCTGGCAGCCTCACAGAAGTGGACTGATAGCTAATTGCAATAATCTCAATGTGCTGCCCAGAATTAAACACCAACTGAATTCGAATTACTTTCCCTACCTCCCAACCTCTTGACTTAACTTTTGAGCTTAAGTGGGAAACTTTGTGTGTGTGGGCTCGTTTATAGCTTTCACATACGTGTGTCCACATTTCCTCCTGTTTCTCTGCACATGTTTCTCTGACTGCATGTGTTCTCCGTTCAGTTCAGAGTGTTGAGGCCCAGCTTTGTGAGCACAGCTGATAAGGACACACAAAAAGGAAAGGACTTCAGCTCCTTGCACGCACAAACAGCTTCTCTTCTTCATATCCACTTTGTAAAAAGTTTCTCTATTCAATCAGCTTCTGCATAACTGCTGTTATTGGTTGGTAGTGTGGAAGTCAGCCTATGCAAATGGTGTCCAACGGGGCAAATGAAAGTCGACAGTAACAGATCCTCTCCCCCCTCAGCCTATAAGTGGAGAGGGATTTAAATATCAGAGACAATTTCAGAGAAAAGATGCTGAAAAGAAAAATCTAAGGCAAACTAAGATAGATGATATAGGGAATGAGGACTATCAGAGCTCTTAGCGTCATTGATTATATATTGTATTTTAGGATTTGAGACCAGACTTATTTGGGTAAAATTCAGCACACTTTAGAAAGTTACATGGAACTGGACTGTTTGCTCTGACAGTTTGCAATTTCATTTCATAACCGAACTCAATTGCAACCTTGTGCTAATGATAATGATGACATGATGTCACAGTAAAATTTCACACATAATATAACTCGAGCAGGCCCAAAGGTCACAAACACAACACATGCGCTCTTCTAAGGATATGGTGTCCATCTCTACTCCACACTCACACTTATAGAAAATGAGCTCATGGGTTGGAGCTTCGCTGGCACACTGTACATGTCATTCCTATCCTCTGATGAAGGGAGTTTTCTCTTTTTTTAAGAATGGGTGGGCTCATAACCACCGCGATCCTCTGCCCGCTTGTTATCCGCCACTGACAAGCACAATCTTACCTGGGGTCCACCAGTCCTGAGGCATTACAGAGAAAGAGTAGTTTGGGCAAAAATACTTGACAGGAAAAAGAAATAAACAGGAAGGGGAGAGAAACAAAGACTGGCCAGGAACTTTTGAGGTAATGGGCAGTGAGAGAGAGGCAAGGGGATGAGAATTTAATTTGGAGATTCAAGCGTCATATGGCTATTCCTGGGTAGTGACAGTGAACATTGCTAGTTGCCTGCAGGCTGGGCCTCTGTTATCTCCAGTGCAGTGTACTCTCTGGTGATAATGGCCTCTCATTACAGAGCTGCAGCCCTGGGGAGACTTTGGATAAGTTACCGGCTGTAGTCACCACATCACAGGAGGCTAGTCCTCATCACACAGTGGGAAAGTGGGCAATGAGAGGGTCATTCCCATTTGTAGGCACATATTTGCTTGCTTACGCACAGATATTTGTAATTGTACATGAGTGCACATGGGCAACCCAAACAGGAACAGACACTCCAGCAAGACAAATATTAACACAAAACACGCATCCACGCATGCAGTTTTATTGGACGCCTGAGTGTCTGGTGCAGAGCAGCCAGGAACAGCTGTGTGTCCAGTCCAGCTCGAGTCCTCTGCAAGTACCAGCAGAGAGACAGCCAGTGCCCCCTGCTTAGCCCCATAATCTGGCATAATGCCTTATCTGTAACTCTAGCTCTCATGTACAGTGATGGACACACAGCCAATTCCCATCCAGTCCCATCCTCTGCTCCTCCCCAGCTGGCAAGAACTCCCACCTTACTGATAGTTAACACATTTCATTAATGCCAAATACCATAGTGCCTGCCATAGATGTACGAATCTGCAATGTGATTGAACCCTTGCAGACTAAAGCCACCTGTTGTCATATCCATGACTTGCTTCAGCAATGACACACACACACAGAAATCACTCATATCACGTAATCGGATCAGAACAGTACAGATCAGAACAGAAAAAACATCTTAATGTCTGAGCAGGTTGACTTTGAAGGTTCAATAAGCATAATCCAAACATGTAAAACTGATGTCTTCAGCGTTAAACTAATGCATGTTTATTGAGCTGATTTGTGAATGTCAGCTCAGTAAATAGCTTCTCAGTCCTCAAATGGAATCCTGTGGTCAGCAGTTATCAGTTTCAGAAATGTGAACCTGATGCCCAGTGTTTTGCCTCGCAGAAACACACCTGTCCCACACAGCAAGCATCAGCATCAGCCTAAGCAAAGGTCATATTCAAGCTTAACATCACACACCCATAAACATGCACACACAAACACACTCCTCTTCCTCTAATGCATTCATGCAAATGCAAATGCCAACATACACAGTCGTACCACAGTATGGTTTTAATCCGATTTACCTCAGCCTACAGTATATGCACACATCCCCAAACGCACACACATGTGCACACAGATACCACTATAACTAGCTAGCAGAAATAAGAGCTGCACCCTCCTTATTTCAAAACAGGTTCTTGTTGTTTTTCTGACAGGCCTCTCTCCTCACCGCCAAGCTGTCCCACTGAGATAAGCCGGTTGGCATTTTCATCATTCCGGCCATACTGATTGGACACCATTATCATAAGAAAGAGGCTGAGAATCCAGGAGGCCTTCCCCTCTGGATGCTGATTCATGTTCAAAGTTGGGATTAGCATTCGTGCCCCTTAAATCCCCTCAAACAAGGCAGGGCTGAGCAGGCAAATGACACAAGCATTCAACAGATAATGAAGAAGACTCATGGCTCAGTGGACGGATGGATGGATGGACGGATGGATGGACAGAGTGTGAATGCATCCTTGGTGACAAAACCTCAGCGAACTTCCCTACAAAATGCACTCACATTCACACAGCTTGTTTCCTTTCTTTAATCGATATATTATTTATGTTTTTTCATTGTGTATGACCCCAGCCATGATTTGAGAGGCTAAATTTAAACCTTGCTCACTATAGATGTATGTGCCAAATATAATTTAGGGTTAACACTGGAGTATTTCCTTTATAATGTAAATATAACCCAGGTCAAAAACTGGAAATTAAACATTTCCAGCCTATTTCAGTTTTTTCCAAAAGTCACAAATTCAAGCATTTGTGGTTTTAGCAAATATTTCAGAAGCTTTTTGTGATCTATCGGGACCTTCGGTGGTTACTGGCTTCACATGGCCCACTTACTCCATAATGAATAACGGCATCCTGTGGTTTTAGTGCTGTGCTGAGTCACCTAGATTTTAATTCTGATTACCATCATATCTTGGTTTTTGCTGTTTTAAATTGGAATAAGAAAATATAGGGCTAATGTAGCAGGGCTGTGGACCTTTTTAAAGTTATAACATTTTCACAGTATCAACACACATTTCTCTTTATTTGTGGCCAACCTTTATGCAGTAGAAGTCATTCAGTGTATTTCTATTATTTAATAGCTTTTTATATAGACTATTTCATTCTTAGTGGCTACCTTTACCGCTGGGGTTGAAATTACATATCCACACACAAGGTATTAACAGGAAACGAAGCAGGCAAGCACTGGATGTGATGCAAACAACAAAAGCTGCTGTGTGTCTGCATTTCATGTAGTGCAGTAGACAACATTCAGTAATTAGTTCAGTATAATTGTGTCAGATGGCATTGTTGGCTGTATTCTTTATTACAATGTGACATAGTGATTCCTTTCTGTGGCAGAAGCATGACTTGCTGTTTCTCTTCGCATTCCTGACTGACCTAGCTGCTCATGGTTTGCTGCCCCCAGTGGTCAATAGAATGATGTGTCATTTCAAGCAAACCCCAGGACCTGTGCTGTTAAAACAAACTTGCTGTTACAACCAGTAAGCACAGGGATTGGCAAATAAAAAGTGCCTACGCTGTATGAAAGAATAAAAACTTGAAACAAGTGAGGAAGTCACAACTTCCATCTCTCTTTTACTTTACAACACTGTGCAACACTTAGCACAGAGACAGCACTGGTTAAAGTCACAAATGACCTTCTAATTGCATCAGACAAAGGACTTGTCTCTGTACTCGTCCTATTAGATCTTAGTGCTGCATTCGATACCATTGATCATCACTTTCTACTACAGAGACTAGAACATTTAATTGGCATTAAAGGCACCACACTAAGCTGGTTTAAATCCTATTGATAAGATCGATATCAGTTTGTACACGTTAATGATGAATACTATAATAATGCACACTGTGGGGGAAAAAAACAGATGTGTGACCCCAAACTGTCTTTCCTGATTGCAACCAGAACTAAGGACAGGAAGATATCCTTTGTTTAGGTTCGTGTTTCCTGTAATGAGTCGTAAAACTTTATGATGTACCATATATTGTTGGCTTATCAAGATGTGTCTGATCCACAGGAGACCATATGGAGGAGGAAGTGCTGGTGTCTTGTTTTTCATGCTTAAATACAAGACAACTTCACTCCTCTTGGCCCTCTGTTGTCAGACACTCTTGCATGTACAGCAGACGGTCATCTCTGCGCAGAAAGCTCAATAAATACTCAAAATACTTTGTTGTTTCAGAAGGTTTCATTTTCCAGATTTCCACCAGAGATTATTTTCTGTCCATTGTGTCCATTGTGTCCAACTACACATCAGTACAAACAAAAATGACATGTGGTGTCCCCCAAGGGTCAATTCTTGGGCCCCTGTTGTTTAATCTATACATGCTTCCACTGGCACAAATTATGAGAAACAACAGAGTTTCCTACCATAACTATGCAGATGATAC
>JAVQJD010039386.1:0-18957 GCA_036023655.1 Nannoperca australis | reverse complement strand
TCTTTCCTAGCCAAAGTTATAGAGGGGATACTTTCTGTGGCAGCCTGGCTGCCAGAAAAAGTATCCCCCCTCTATAATACACAGATGGATACAGGGGATACAGAATCTGGCAGGGGGACTTTACTTGGCACGACACCTGCTTACTATGGAAGAATTTTGCTGGAATAACAACCGACGGAGCGCCATCAATGACAGGGAGGAGAACCTATTTTTGTAGAATACTTGATGCGGCTCTAACTCCAGTGGCCCCCAGATAAGTTGAGTTTGAGACCTCTGGTTTAAATCATCCTGTATACAGGATGTCATGGGCTTTACATTTCTGGAAAAAGCAGCAAGACATAAATTAACTGTGATATCCCAGATGTACATGAAAACGAAGGTTTGGCACCAGTAGAGGACACATATATAATGGTACTAGACATTTTTTTTTATTTTGGATGGCAATGACTAAATTCAATTTAATTCAATTTTATTTATATAGCGCCATATCATAACAAAGTTATCTCAGGGCACTCAGAAAATTCATGATTCAACTACTCTGACCAACAGGCATTGTAAGAATACATTGAGTCATTCCTTATTTTCTGTCTTATTTTTGTAGAAAAACATCTGTCATATTCTTCACCCAGAACCTCTTAGCCACTAATTTGTACAATGTACTTTGCTTATTCATTCAAAATTGAACAGCATTTATTAGGACACATCAGATTTAAAAAACACAGACATGTCTTCACGATGGTCATTTGGACACAGTGACCCAGTATTCAAAGAAGGCACAATGGCCACATCATGCAACAACTACAGTCACGCTAGCGGCTCTGTGAGGCTATACTTAGGCACAGTGAAGCTTTGAGCTAAATGCTAATGTCAGCATTTTAACATGTTCACAATGACAATGCCATTGCCAACATGCTGATGTTTAGCAGGTATTATGTATATTATTATGTCCAGTAAACATGGTGAACATGACCTGGTGCGCTCTTGGATGCCCCTATGGTCGATAAAAAACAAGAAATGTCCTCTAGGGTGCCCTTCCAGTGGAGAAAACACAATACAGTGCCATATACCGCACCACAAACAGCTGGTGACCTTTTTTGTCCCTGCCCCTCAAACAGCTTGAGTCCACCACTGATGTCCACCAGACGTGATGCTAGAGGAGTCATACCAAGTCTGTACAAACTTTTGTCCCAATCTATCTTGTAGATGTTGAGATCTGTCACTGGACAAGTGAAAACATTAACTTTCAGATGGCACTTGAAGTCAGAGAATTTCCAAAATCAGTAAAATTCATCATCCTCTGATGATCAAAAATGTCCAAAATTGCATGACAATTCATCCAATAGTTGTTGAGATATTGAAGTCTTAACTGAAAGTAGTTTCAATTAACTGAAATTTGTCATCCCCAGAGCCACACTCCTAGCATGGCTAAAAACTGAAGAGAAATGCATGCATAAAATGTGCCAAAAAGAACCAATTGCTCACTATATTATTTGTGATTGTTTTGGAAGCTTGTTCTCAAGTGTTGTTGGCTAAAAGCAAGGAACATTTCATTAAAACTGTCACGCCACACTACATTTAAATTACATTTTACTTGGGGTACAAAGTGTTATGTGCCTGAGAATGTATGTTAGTCAGTAATAACACTGACCAAAGCAAAAGTCTTAAGGCTTGTAATTAGTCACTTCATGCATTCTTCTATATTCCTTCATATTTAGTAGGAGGTTATTTAATTGCATTTAATTTTTTTATTTACCAGAACATTTTGCAGAGACAATTTGTCATCATGTTGTCTACATTGCAGGGCCAGATTCACCCACCAGCTCAAGCAATCGACATGCTGGATCAGGCATGGGCAATCTGTTCATTCACTGACAGAATGCTTGTCCTTGCATTCAAATTCACCTTGGAATCAGACATTACATCTGTGAAATCTGGCCTTTTGTTTATGGTTATACAAGGTTCTACAGAGCATTTTTAATGACAGCCCAGTTGGTCTCAATTATATCACTGGATTGACATCATTTTTTTTTTCTTTATACATGTTGTTGATGTTAATCTTTGTCTTTTATTCAGCTTGGAAATACAGCAGAGCCACCCTATGAACAGATCAAGTGCTCAGACTTCCTCATTATTAAATCCTATACAGCAAATAAAAATATTTACTGTTATTTTCTACATTTTGGGCAGGTATCACTGCCTATATATAAAAATCAATTTGCAGAGCCTTGAAACCAGAGTTAAATGATGCCCAGATGGCAGCACAGTTTCAGACGGACTGTTCTTGTTGTGCATTCGAGGATGCCCTGACATTTGATATGCAACCCTGTCTTATGTTCATTTAGTTCTCATTTGTTTTGTAGGAAATGTAATTTTTCCTTTAGGCTAAACATCCTTATAATTTTAGATATTGATTTATTGTACTAGAATTTTCCTCAGTATCAGAATAAATGATATACAGCAATTGTTACAGAACTAACAGGAATTTCTAATGCACTTTGCCTTTTCATGGCACAGTCTCACAAAAAAAAAAAAACCCTAAGACTAAAACCATGAGGTCAAGGGTCATAGGTTAAGCCTGCAGCTAACTTACTGACTTCATGTCAAAATGCAGCTAGTGAGGACTTGCACACAAAACAAACTGCAGACTGTTCTTTTTTATATTATTTTGACACATACATTACAAGACTGTACAGACAGTGGAAAAAACCAAACATGCAAGAGTGCCAACATTTCAGTCCATGTTGAACATTCCTCAGTGCAGAATAAGGCATGCATGACGAGCAGCTCTATATATAGGTTACTCTGCAGGTGCACCTAGTCAATGATTTAGGGCTTGATTAGACGCATGAAGCCAATTGCCAGCAGGTCAATCATTACAAACACATTAGAAGAATATGCACAGTTCCACAGCACTAAAAATTAGATTCACTCAAAGAAAGATAGTAAAAGAAAATCTATGAACATATTAATTAAAATTAAGATTGATAATGTCCATGCCATTTTTTTTATTTTCAGTTTACTCTATCAGAATCTTGTTTTTTATTTTTTTACTTCCTTTTCCTTAATTTTCTTGTTCATATAACACATTCAACGACAACAAAAAACTGAGAAAAAAAGAAAGAGCAAAACGAATAAATTAACATCACTGTTGCTCATCTTATGCTTACAGTCACAATCCTATATCTTTTTGTCTATCCACTTACATTTTCACAATTCGTGTTTTTTTGGGATCTATACCTTTTCCATTTTTGTTCAAATTGGTTTGCAGCCAAGTGTACACACAGCCGCCAGCAAGGTTGCTGTGTCTAAAGTGGTCTACTTTTGACTCTTGGAGTGATGAAGAAACTAGTTACATTTTTCCAACAGAATTCCTTCCACATCTGTGTTGCATCTTACATGTTATTCCATTCGTCATCCAAGATTTAACAATTTAGCTAGTTTACAATTTAATTTGAATATAGTGTTCACTTTTAGCGTTTGAAATGTTTATTATAGCAGCAAAACATAGAGTTCGGCATCTAGGCTCCGATCTCATCAATCTCTTCAGATATGTTTACATAGAGATATTGGGGAGTGATGAGCCAACATCTTAAACCCCCTAGCTGGAGCCTGCAGGTGGATACTGGGGTGGTGGTGGGGCTGAAAGAAGCAGCAATACTGTTACATGGCAGCAGGGGCATTGACAGGCAGAGGGTGAGATGGGAAGGTTTGCAGTTTAAATAGAGCACCAAATTGGGAGGGTGTGTTTGGTAGATGGCTGTGGAGAGTGAGGCATGTCACATATGTATGTATGCAGCTGAACTAACTAACTTTGATCACTCTGCTCACTTCAGAGTAAGAACAGGAGTACGGAAGATGCAGTCTCCATAGCGCTGCACTCTGTCCTCTCACACCTGGACAATGTCAACACATATGCCAAAATGCTGTTCATAGACTTCAGCTCAGCATTTAACACTGTCATATCCTCTAAGTTAATAACCAAAGATCTAGGCGTCAGTGCTTCCACCTGCAATTGGCTGCTGGACCTTCTGACCAACAGACCCTAACGTGTTTGGCATGACCACCACAGCTCCTCCTCCATTGCCCTAAACTCTGGCGTACCACAAGGCTGTTTGATGAGTCTGTTCCTCTACTCCCTGAAGTGTGTGACCAGCTTCAAATTCTTGGGGATCCACATCTCACAGGACCTCACCTGGTTGACTAACTACTCCTACCTGATTAAGAAGGCTCACCAGCGCCTCTTTTTTCTGAGGACTCTAAAGAAAAACCTGTCTTCAGGTGAACTTCTACCGCTGCACTATCGAGAGCAGCCTAACCAATTACAGTTTGGTATGGGAACTGCTCTGTCTCTGACCGGAAGGTGCTGCAGAGGGTGGTGAAAACTACCCAGTGCATCGCTGGAGCCTCACTTTCCGCTATTGAGGACATCTACTGGAAGCCATGTCTCAGGAGAACAAAGATCATCAGCAAAGACTACCACAACCAAAACCACCAGGTTCAGGAACAGTTTCATTCCATCAGCTGTCTCCCTGCTGAACTCTACCTCCCGATGACCTCCCCACACACACACTCTCCAACCTCCCTGGTCTGAACTGAAGTTACTGAAAGTAACTTTCTGCACTTTCTTTCTGTACAGACTGTAAACATTCATATAACATGATACTCTGTATATACTGTAAATATTCATATATCATCTCTTACTCTGTATATTCACATTCATATTTATGTTTGTTCACTGCTTATGCACTTCTGTTAGACGCTATCTGCATTTTGTTGCCATGTACCTGTGATGTGTGCAATGACTAAAGTTGAATCTAATTTAATCTTCAGTGAGAGAGTGTAACGTGGATCTCAGCATGTTTTTGACAGCACTAAGACATATACTGTCCTACTGTATGAAAATAGTTCCAATATAGTTCTTATATTTCTGGAGCACTGACATCTTCATCTTTTCAGGAAAAAAAAATCCTAACAATCTTAAATTGTAAAACTGCCTTTTTTCCTCTATAAAAAGTGTCCCAGAACATGTATAGTACCACTCGCATAACAAATGAATGCTTTCCTCTATAGCTTTACATATACTGAAAAAAATATTGGACATGTATGTCTGTAAGTAGAGGGAGTGAAAAACAAACATAACAAACAAATTACTTTGTCAATCATTTTCAATGCAATGCATGTGCAAGAATATACATTGTATGCATGGACCTAGAAGTGTATGTGCATTCATGAATGTGTCCTTGTTTGTGGTCTCTGGGTGCATTTGTGTTTAGTTTAGTAGATAACTGTACAGTTGGTGTTTATTAAAACCACCTTTGTGATGAGGTGTTTATTTAAATCTAAGGCTGCATGCAGATGGATTTAGGTGTTGCGTTGATTAACGCAGGGTTGTTCGATGGTGTGGGAGTGTCACTACATGGCTACATGATTGTAGAAATCCCGACTTGAAGAGCTATATGATGCCAAGCACTTAACATCTTTGTGCTCCCTTGTAGCAGAAAAGCTTATGTATAGTCATCGCAGCGGCGATCGATCAGTCTCTCTTCCATCTTCACAGGTGCTCGGTAAACAGGGGAATGCTATAATGCACAGCATGTATATGTATTTGTTAAAACATGTTCATGAGAATGCAAAGCTGTTTTGGCCTGTCAACCTACACCTTTCCCTCTCCCTGTCATCTTTTTAGACGTGCAGGCGCTGGAGCGTGAAGGCGAACACCACTCCCCTCCTCATTGAGAATGCCAGTCGTCTCCCCTGGTGTCCTGCAGGCACAGCTACAGCTGACAGACGCCAAAGAGGGGGGACAGAGGAAGACATAGAACTTCTAACAAAAACAGTGGTAACAGATCGAGAAGTGGGGAACACGTTGGCCCATCGGAATCATTTACTCTAACAATGTTAAGGGGGTGGTCGGGGGGAGGGTTGTATTTTTCTGTCTGCATAGGAGAGAAAGATAGAGACAGACAAAAACCATCTGGTGGGGGGCTGGTGCCAGTACCTGAAGAGGAAAAGATTCCAGGATTTCTGCCCTCTTTTTTTTTTATCGTGCTACTTCCCCCTTAGAGAACTGGAATGACTAATGGAATTAGGCATGAATCTCTGGCTGATCTGTTTGGTGTGATGGACCAGAAAAGGGAATCACAGCTGCAGTATGAACTTTGATAAGGAATCCAAATGGAATAATGAAGTGACAAAAATCAGCCAGTTGCATGTAAGATGCTTAGTATGTGCTGCAGGCAGGGGCTGGCTCCATTTAACATGGTAATACCTGCTTCTAACACACAGTAAAAACATGTATCATCTCTTTATGATCCTATGATTCATAATTAACCACAATGCTTTTGTGACTGTGCAAAAGAAAGATTGCAAAGAAGAAAGAAATGTATTTCTAAGTTCTTGCAAGGTGCACATTAAGATGAAGAGCCCCTATTCTCTAGGCTGAATCAGGATATTGTCTGACCCTGTCTTGACATGAAAAGCCCCTCTGGTTGTCAGCTGAATTGATAGAATTGGACAATGGCATTCTAATATCTCAGGCGGCTGCATTGGTTTTAACTTATTGAAGACATACATGTGCAGAAGAAGTAGGGCCTTTAAGAAGAGCATGAAGGAGAAGAGAGTCAAACGCGATTATGTATCCTCTCCCTTCTTTGTGTTTTTTCTATCTGCCTTAGAAGTTAGAGATAATGCCACTTTCCTGTCCACCAACAACAGGCAAAGGCTAATCAGATGCATGCATTATGTGGAAGGAGTATGCTCTTACTCTACTCCTCCTATCCGACATTATCTAAAGTGCGCATGAGCCCAGACAAAGATAATAACAAGGAGAGATACATTTATTTCCCTACTGTCAGATATCCAAGAGATATTTCCCAGTAGTTCTCCTCCACATCCCACTTCTCCTCTCTCAGCTCTTTGAGGGATCAGTGTAACATGCCAAAACAATGTTTCTGCAGCGTCTTTGTTTTCTCACTTCATGCTCTCAAGTCTCATTCCAAGAACTGAAAGCTTAGCACCGTGGAGGAGCTGGGGAGCATACCTGGCGCAGGACTTTAATCACTACAAAACAGATTCAGCTGAGTCCATTTGTTTGAATATGATTCAATCAGCCTAGCAAAGTCACACCTAACAAGGAAAGAGTTTTGCCATCCCTTTATTGTTTTGGCAATTAAAACTGGCAATGAAATGTACTGTAATGCTTTCATTTAAATGACAGTAATTTTGTAAATTTTATTTTATTTATCTTTTGTCACATCTTAATGTCAATTTTCTATTCATGTGTCTTAACATACAGTACTTGCTTACATTTTCTTTATTTTTCTGCTTACTATGTTTATTGTTATACATGAATACTTAAATACCAAAGCATAGTCCAAATGTGTAAACCTACTTGGCAATAAACACACTGATTCTGAAAAAAAGGGGAAACAAAAGAAAGCTACATGCTAGACTGCACCAAGAAGGATCACATGTGAAATAAGTGTAAAATCAAGGTTTAACTCTCAAAACTGTTGCCCAATATTTAAACCGGGATACAATTTAAAACAAATTCAATTTGTTTGCAGTACTTATTTGAAAATGTAATCAGAAAAAATCTAGACTTACTGTGTGTTTGAACCCTAACGAAGAACATGGCAACATAGTTTAGTGTTCCAAAGGTGCAGTCAGGGATTTGCGCTTAATGGACTTTCACTGCCATGGAAATTTGTTTACAATGATATCACTTTGATTATTTACATTTTTTTATTAACATTAGCAGAAAGTAGATTCAGGAAGGAACTGTGCTTTTCCTCCACAACTGTTTTGTCTGATAACCCTGTAATTTTAGACTATTGGGTGATTTTACTGAAAGCACCTAAATACATACTGTAAAGTTGTTGATCTGAAACTGCTTTTAGCTTTTTGTTGTTAAAATGTTAATATTTTAAATGAAAAATTTATTGAGTTTTGTGTGTGTGTGTTTGACTACAGGGCAGCATCAGAAATGTGATCATATCTGCTCTATGTAAAATGGTGACCAACATTAATTATGAATTTTAAACCAAAGCATCCAATACATGCAGAATAATTTTACATCATTGCAAAACTCTGATTAAAATGCGCCTTATTTGTAAAATCCTGCAAAGTGAAATTGAAAATGAAAATCCATCATGTAACCCAAAGCTGTCTGTGGTCAAACCACATGACATGTGGTTTGCACATGTCACGCTACATGAGGTGTGACTGGATCATGATTGTAGAAAAATTACTGTTCTCATCATCTTGCGGCATTAGTTTTTGAAAAAAAAAATTTTGACAAAAAGAAAAAAAACACCCTATTGTGGCGATTATGTTGCTCTCAGTCTACGCTACCATGTAAATATTCCATATCCATTATCCCTCTCCTTCTGTTGTTTAGATATTTGCAATATTTACAGCTGTACATCAGATGTATGGAAGCAATCCAATGAAAAGTACCAAACCAGCTTGTATTTTCTCCCTCATTTTACAGAATAGATTCAATTATACCAACCCATTCTCATTCCTAAGTTGTCAAATACTGGCGTTTTGTCACGCCCCTCTGTGTCTCATACACAGGCACAAGGGTACCTTGAGCATCTGAAGGAGACCCATCGGCCTTTCAGCTTACTCAAACAGCTTACTGTAACCCTTCTGCTGCAATATTAGATGCTCAGAAAAACTGCTCCATTCACTCCAATATTTTTTAATTTCATACAATTAATTTTGTCTGGAGCTGGAGCCAATCCCAGGTGATATTGGGCAAGACAGGTCTGATTCAGAGATAAACAACTACTCATACTAGGCGATTTCGAGTCATCAATTAACTTAACCTGCAGGTCTTTGTATTCTAGGAGGAAGCAGGACTAACAAGCACTCAGAGAACACACATAACTCCACATAGAAAGGCCCCAGGTGGCCAGTGGGTTTAAATCAAAAACCGCCTCTAGTAAGGCGACTAGACTTGCTCTTTTAACACATTTAAATTATTTATTTTGCAAGCTGTAAAATATGTCACCTGACTGTTACTTTTATACCTAAAAGGTACATTGGACATTATATCTGGGGTTAGTTGGCTTGCAGCCTTTGCAGGTTAGTCCTTACGTGACCTTCGTCTCTTCAGTGAATCGGTTTGTTGGCAGGTCACAAATATCTGTGTGTGTAATCTGTGTGTTTGTCTTTCTATGAATGTATGTATGTGTTGTTTTTCTGAGTTTTGCTTACAGAATTGTGCTCTGGGTGATTAATATTAATATTGACATTGGTGATAAAAGGATTGTTTTTCCAAGTAATTTCCATCTGCCCTTCAGCAGGCGAGACAGCAAGCAGCCAACACTGGCTAATCCCCCCCATCTCTCTGCTGAGTCCTGCTTGTTCAGGTGATGGCATTATTTAGGCCAGCTGACATGGCTTAAACAGTCTGCTTCCAAATAGTACATAATAACCAGGTCATTCCAAGGTGAGCAGGCTGCTTGTGGGTGGTGTAAAAGGGCTCTGAGGGGTGGATACCATTGACCCCTGTGGCCTCATTGTCTCTGTGTGCTATGGAGCAGCAGGGGCGTGCACTTGTTTCCAGTCAATTCAGGTCATTTACTCATACAGCACTTCATCACGAATGACTTCATGCCGGCTACCTCTATCGAACGAATCAATAATCAATCACAAAATGATGAACCCGAGCAAGACACAGTGTTGGAGAGATATAACATGTCTGCCACAAGGATCTTTACTTTAAAAAGACTATTGACTATGACTATAGTTCAGTTTAAGTTCAGCTGGTTTCATATTCTTTGGTTTCATGTTCTCGGGTAAAGGTAACATCAATAGCTTTTGGTTAAGGTTATGGTGAATTATGTTTAAAGCTGTGTTAAAAGATTTTTGGCCACTTGTGGGCTAAAAAAAAGTAGTTGGCTTTCACATGGCCCCTGACAAATTACAGTATCAGGTCGGCCTATCATCTTACTGGAGTCATCTTCTTGTTCACCTGATGAATGTAAGTCCAAAATTCACTCTCCTTTTAGCTTTGGTTTGGTCTCCTCCAACTCCTTAGACATATATCGTTGTAAATCCACTTTCTTCATTTAACCTGTCACTACGATTTTTCAGTACAGGTTTACCAGAGCTTGTTTCCTGATTTAAAGTTACCTGTGGCTGTTGGGAACATGATTGATGATACTGACTGATACAGTGAATGTGCCATAAAGCCACATTCACTGTATCAGGGAAGGCTAGGTAAAACATAATTTTGGTCAGGTTTTTTTTGTTGCCATGCTAGAAGTAATGTTTGTCGGCACACCACTTTGGTCCAGACTAAAATATAAACAACAATAAAAGGAAAGATTAATTCTTAAAGACTTCCTCTGACCGTTCCTCTAGTGCCACTAGTGGGTCAAAGTTTTCACTACATAAAGGCTACTTGATGGATTGGCACAAAAGTTGGTAGACATTCATGGTACTAGAGGATTTACCTTAAGAACTTTGGTGAGCCCCACACACTTTCTGCAGCGCCATCGTTATGCCAACATTTTAAACAACAACTGTTGTGTTTTCAAGGTTAGGAATAGGATTTAAATTTGAATATACTCTTTGAAAAATGCTTGATTTTCAACACAATCTGGTGTTTCATCTACACAATCTCTTTTGTAAGCCATCTTTGAATATTTGTAATGAAATGATCCTGTTAACATTTTGTTTGTTGTATCTTGGCCTTAATAGTAACTATTTAGTCACAATTTTAGTATGTGATGCTAAGGGCTTTGCCAGTCTGGTAATTTTTGATTTAGGTACCTTGAAAGTGCTTGAAAATTGATGAATTTTACTCTTTACTCTAAGATGCTAACATGGTAAACTAAGTTGGTGAACATGGTGAAATAAACACCTGCTGAACAGCATGTTAGCATTGTCATTGTGAGCATGTTATCATTTATTTTGAAGTATTGCTGTACAGCCCCACAGAGAGTTTTAAATGTTAAAGCCACTATTAAGTTTACACATTAAACGTGTGTTGTAAACAGTATATCTAAGACAATTTAGGATTTATTTCCAAGCAAATAAGGATAAATTCCTCATGAGATCAGGTTTAGTAGCTTCTGGGATAAAACAGCATAATAAACTGCAGCCTGGGCAATGAAAAAGAGAAAAAAAAGCAGATGAGACACAGAAAAAACATGATGCAGCAGTGAGATGGGACTTCTAGCCCAACACAGCACCTGCACCCACCGCCAGGTACAAACATTGGACTGACATCTGAGAGGGAGGAAAGACCCTCCACACACACACACACGGACACACACACAGCCATGTCGACCCACACACAGAGTAGATGGATGAGGATGTAGGATATTGTCTTTCACCCGCATCCCAACTGCTGGGTATTTTTTATATCACACCCTTTTCCCCCCTTCCTTTTCACTCTCATTGTAGTAATTTCTGGAAAAGGCATGTTTTTTATTGTTAATTAATGCATTCATTTTTACTCTCTAAACATTTCAACATGGTCATGTGGGTGTTGAGGCTTTCGCTGACTGCTCAGATTATTGCTATCCATCATTTGTTTATATTCTCATTTAGAAAAGGAGGGTGCTTCCTGAATTATAATTTTCTGCAGACATTACAAAAGACCAGAGCTATAGTTTTGCTCTAACTCCCTACTCCCTCACACCTTCTTCATAGCACAATAATAATTCTCACATGGCTCTGGCAAACGTCCTCCACAGGAGCTGCTCCCTGTCAGCACTACTCACATATCTTCTTTCCATTGCTCCGTTATGTCAATAGCACAAAAAGCCTCGCCACAGACGCGGACAATGAGCAGAGGCTGATGCTACCCACATGGAGGCTGCTGTTAAGATCTTCACATGTTGCTGCAAAAAGCGTAGCGTCTCTGAACACCAACTGGCATGAGTATTGGCTCCTTTAGAGCTCAAATAGGCCGTTCTCTGAGGTACGAATGTGTCTGCCTCCATGTTATTAGTGACGTTTTTGACATGCAACTGCTGTACAACAAAATCTAGGTTAAACACCACATATGTACCTTGCAGTAATCCAAAGACAAGCACTTAACTCACAGTAGCTCCTGGCCTTTCCGAGCAGTGAGTATTTCACCAACTCAAGACCCTGAATTGTACCAGAATTATGATTCTCTGTGCAGCCCTGATTCTGAGCAATAACATCATACACTTGTCATAGTGTATTCCAGAGGTGGCTATATGTCTTGTCATGTTAACAACACAATAAATGGGATGCTAAGAGGCCAGTATCCTCTCACATGAGCCATGTATCCCCAGGAATTCTGCCTTAGCTGTGGAGTCATCTTGTGTTGAGTCACCCTATAACCGCAGCTACTGGGCTAACATGTTGGATAAACGACGTTGCCGACTGGCAGAGAGGCAGCGGGGTCATGACATTGTCTGGAGGTGCCCCGTAGCTATGTCAACACATTTGCTGCAGGCATTTCTGCTGTACTCTAAAAACAGCTTGCTTTCAGGTGCTTCAATTCCTCTTCCCTTTTCTCAGTCCGCTCATTAAGCAGCCTCTGGGGACAAGCTTCTGGGCAGTTCTTCTCTGGCCCACAATGATAATGTTGATCCTCTAGGCTTTCAGCCAAACCCAGAGAACTTTCTATACTTAGAAAGACCATCATAAGCATATCTGCAATAACATAATCAAGCAGCAATGAAAAAGAAGACTGGACAAAGATTTTAGGGGTTATTCAAGCTTAGTGGAGTAGTTAGCATCTGCTGTCTGATCTGTCTTAGGGCAATATCATATCAGAATAATGAGGACAGATACACTCCAGCTTTGGAGACGAGAGAGAGAGAGCTTTGCAAAGCAATCTTTTAATAAATTTGCCTTAACATATAATTCATCCAGTGACTAGCTGAGGACTGTTCCATATCTCCATATCATAGTATGTCATAGCAGAATTACTCATGTACATTGGGCGTACATGAGTAATGACCAACTACTGAGTAAATCCACTCAAATAATTCTCAAACTGAAAGCCTTAAATGTAGTTTTTACAGATTAGTTTCAAAATGTAGCATTTTGTGGAAAGTGACAGCAACAATGGTAGAGAGAGGGGATAAGATGAACAGAGAAAAGCTAAAAAACTAAAAGACATGGATGTGTAGAGATTAGGAATTATGGTCATTCTCCACTTTAATTAAAGACAAAAATGTGTCTGCTTTATATAAAATATATTTTTGTGGTTCTTTTACTCACATTTTACTCATCAGGAATGGGACAGAACACAGGAAGAAAATAGATTTGTCTTTTGTGTCATTAAGAAAGGTCATACTGGTGGCTCCTGCAGAAATACACTGAGGAGAAAACAGGAATTAAGAAGAAACCAAAAGGGTTCTGCTTGTAGCAGTGCTGCTAAATAGAAGAAATGGGCATTAATTAAATATCAAAACCACCCATAAAACCTAC
Source organism: Nannoperca australis (assembly GCA_036023655.1). NCBI lineage: Eukaryota > Metazoa > Chordata > Actinopteri > Centrarchiformes > Percichthyidae > Nannoperca > Nannoperca australis. The sequence goes on along the minus strand of JAVQJD010039386.1, from coordinate 5,526 downwards.
AATCACATTTCCCAGGATTAATCTATTTTATTTTGCTGTTTAGAAAAAAAAGTTTGATGTTGAATCTACGAAAAACAGAATGATGAGCATTGCATTTATTTTTGTCTCCTGTGAGGTTGCAGCTTTGCCACAATGTTTTCCAAAATAAATGTAGGAAGCCTATAATTGGCAAAATGGGTTTGAATGATTTTATTAATCAATGCAGGTTTTTCAATAAAAATACATATTTACTTACCAATATATCACATTCAGTATGGGATTTATTCTTTGAATTCCATCTTGCTAAATTTATGTATCCACATAGTTGTTCTTCACCATGTAGGTAGTCGTCCTTTTGGCCAGAAAATCTCATCTTCGATGCTCAGGAGAGAAATGATTTGCAACTGGCTAATGTCAGAGGAGTCCATTTCCTTAGGTACAAGACAGCCCTCTGCGTTTATCCAGGACTGTGGGATGATTGATGATGTTGGGCCTTTTGTCCATACCCTCTGCAAAGGTTTCCATAACCTGCATAGTAGCAAAGGGCATCTCTTGTATGCTTTATAAGGTGTACCGCTTGGTCCTGGGGCAGGTGCTGATCGGGATGACTTGGACTTCTCTCTGTGTCAGTTCACTGGTGTCAAGCTCTTCTCAGGGGTTTCAGTTCTGTCGATCATCAGGTGTGCAGTTAAGGCCTGGCCCTTAAGGGTGTCACTGTGTCTCTCTTTTAGGAACTCCTCCACAGCATCCTTTGTGCTGTTCAGTGACCCAGATCTTGCTTCACCGATAAAGCTTTTGGTGAACCTGTATGGGTCCTTTATGAACTGAGCTTGCTTGGCCTCCTTCTCTTTTCTCATTCTCAGTGGTGTCCATTACGTGGAGCCTCATATTATTTCCAATAAACTTTACATTTTTACATACAGAGAGGACTGTGGATTTTGTCCCCCATCGATTCCACATCACAGGAATCGAGTGTCATCACAGCCATTATGGAAAGCAGGAATGATTACAGCAACTTATAACTTAATATACATAACAGTGCATGTGTATACTGTTCTAAGATGGACTCTATATACACCTATACACTATACACCACTATCATACTAGTTGACGTCAGGAAATTATTTACACATGTTCTAAACTATGTACATCAGGGACACTTGCTTTCCCTGGGGACCACTTTTGCAAAATTACAGGAGGCCAGGGGGGCAGTTAATAAACACAAATATTAGATATCTTTCTGTGCTAGCAGATGGGGACACTGGCAGTCATCATTTGGTTAGGTTGGGAAAATTAAGGCTAATACATCTCTACATTTCTCATTGAATTGCATGTCTATTGTCAGCCTTTCAATATTTGTATGGGAGAAGTTCGCCCTCATGAATTTCTGCCAGGCAGACAGCCCTGAAGTCACACTTCACCCACACAGGTCAAGTGTACGTTTGTGCAAGTGTCACCACTTGCACTGCAAAGATCGCTGAAAGGCTAATATGCAACTTTAACAGCCAATGGACATAAAAAAAAGAAATCCCAGTGTGTATCAATTTATCTTCAATGTGAATTAGAAAATGGCTGGTGGGCCTGATTTGGCCCATGGGCTGTAAGTTGAGAATCACAGGTTCACATAGTTCAAATTCAGATTCCCAAAAAGTTAGATAGCAACCTGTAGCTGAATAATTAAGCTGCTTTCAATGCTGCAAACCTGAAAGCCTTGAGAACATTATTCTTGTTTGCAAAGAAATATATCTCCTTAACAGACTTTAGAAGATATGCAGGTACTGTAGGCATTAAAACTCAGTACCCTTAAGGTAAAGCATCAGCTGCACCAATAGAGTTGCTCAGCATCCAACGGTAAAGACTGTATCAGTGCAGGGCAGTTCCCAGCGAATGTGTGCAACTGTATGAATGTTAAGCAAGGCATTGTTGAAAGCGAGCCTGCATGCTCAGCAAACCTTCCCTGAATAAATAAAGCTTAAAATAGAGAGAGGAAGACATGTGACAAAGGTCATGAGACAGATTCCATGATCTTGCAAGTTCACATTATGCACCTCGGCCTGCTGAGATGCAGAGGCAGCCCATTAAATAGAATTTAATATAAAGAAAGAAACAGTATTTCAGGGGCATAAGCCAAGGCTTTGGCAGGAAGGAACCGCATTTCACATAGTGCTGTGCAACTTTGTCAGGTAAACGTGACTGTTAGGGACAAGTGAAGATTGATGGAATCTTTTTTCCCCTTGGCTCAGCAGTCTTTGATTTCCACAGCACAAGGGAGGAAGAAGGAGAGAGGGAACGGAGGAGGAATGATAGATAGGAATTCATGTCATTTATATCCCTAGGTTAGTCTATCACACAACTGGCTGAGAGAGAAAGAGAGACGGAGAGAAAGAAAGATGGTAAGACATGGATACTGTCTTGAAATACAGAAGAAGTTGGTGTTTATAGCAACCTCCTGTAAGGATTTTGCAGGAACTTACTTCAGACATTAATGTGAGCATGAGTGCAGTGATTCATGCTATCTCAATTAACATCCGGGTACTTTAGTCTGACTGAATGAAACAACTCTTTTTCAGTCCTTGAAGCATAGCTATGTAGTGCTTTTCAATTTCCACCTATTGCTGCCTTGCCATCTAACATTTACTGGGAGGCAATGCATGAAGATGATTTGGGTTTACAGAAGAAGTGCTTCTCCTTATAATTGCTTCTGCACAGACATTGATTGATGAAAGCCTCCAGGGTCTCCAGGCCACATTGAATGACAGGCTTTACAAAAAACAGGGACATGTTGGCCTTCGGAAAACGTCAGTGCTTATAGCATTGCATTTTATTTATTTATTGCTGGCTCTCACTATGAGCTTTTTAGTGGTAGTGATGCCATATGGTGGAAGCTTCTTTGCTGGCCATTTGTCTTAGAGCTTTTGTAGCTGTATGATTACAGCAAGATCTAATAGCTTGCTATGTTTTCACATCTAGCATGTAAATAAAATGTAAATGATTTGTTGCCATGCATTTTGTCATTGATTTCTTCGTTTATTGTCATCATAGTGTTTTGGAAATGTTTAGGAACTTGTAATTTATTGTAACACATCCTTTTTCTACCACTATGATAGTATATGTTCATATGTTTATATAGTTGCAAATAATATTGTATTCCTAAAAGTTCTGCAGAAATCAATAAAATCTGAATGTTTTGCATTTTCTTATACAATATCAGAAATTTTCCATACATTAATCTTAATTCATGTAGCACTTAATCTAAAAAAACAAACTCAATTGTCTGTTAGAAAATGGTGCAGTACATTAATAAAGTTATATTTCAATTTCATTGTTATTTCTTATTTTTTTACTTCCCTGGTGCTGAAGCAGTGCAGTAGTCTTGGCAAACACTCTCAGTCTCTCTGATTCCCCCGACCCCTTCTCTCTCTCACACACACACACACACACACACACACACACACACACACACCGCTTCTCCCCCACCCTCCACTATTTCTCTCTGTTCTCTGTTTTTTAAACTTTCACTTCATTTCAACATTTTCCTTCAAAATGTTTTCCCCCATTCTAACCCTTGAAGCTCCCTTACTCCAAAATCAAGTTGAGAGGAGTACAACTAAATTGTGTTTTTTTTTCTCCCCTCTAGCTTTATTCTCACACTCGCTCCTTCTCTCTTGCTCTCTCCATCACACCATCCCTTTGTGCCCCTTCCCCTCTTCATGTATAAACCTGCCTGACTCTCTCTGTTGAGTGATATGCCTTTCAATCTCTGATGGACTTTCTTTGCCTTCTGTCCCCCTTTCTTCTCGCATCCTCTCTACTCCCACACACACAGATTTTGTGTTCTAAAAGCTGCAATTGTACATCTTACTGTAGCCAGAGATTCCTTCCACGCTGTTACCCATCCATCCCATTCACAGAGCAAACACAAGGCATGTGTGCCAGCCATCCAATTAATCGTCCATTTCCTCTGTGGTTTGTTCACACAGATTTGCAGTTCAAAATGAGAATGCTCAGGTTCTTATTTACACAGGCAAACAATTACCACATTACGGCACAGCATTACAGCAGCATGTTAAATGACCTGTCATTTGTGTCTGTACAGCCAAATCCTGTAGTTCCAGAGCCAGGCTAATTCTATGTAAGCCTTTCAATTGGATCCTACTGAGGAAAAAACCCATGAGCTATTTCTGCATGTGCTCATCCACAAGACACATTACTCATGTGAGTGTCCATCCATAGACTGTAGGCATCAAGCTTTCCCCATAAGTGAAGATTTTTCATATGCAAATGTGCCTCTTCTAATCCTCTATTATTCCGTATTTGCATGCTGTTCTGAAAATGCCTCAACCCTCACCACCTGCCTTTCATCATACAAAACAAAGGTGTTTACACAATTCAGTGAAGCTGCTGCAAAATATTTGAGGCACTGCAGAGATGCAAATTAGACATGAGTAAAATTCTGTAGCCACTAATCCATTATCTATGCATATTCACACTGTGCCATCTCTTTCATAAATCGGAATAAAATGTCAAGTCATGATAAGGCCTTGGCACACTCATATGATTGCCTTAAGCACGACAAATGGCCATGAAAAAAACATCAAGCCATTAGATTAGCATTAGCACGACATTAATGATAGGACATGACCAAACACACGTAATTTATACTTGCACTCATATTACATTAGCTTTCACTCATCAAAATATTTACACGTCTGGGAATTGCAGCCTTGGACCGCTTGCAAAATACAAACAGACAGCTTTTTCATATCTGTTCACATTCACCAAAACATCTGGAACCTTTCTGCTTGTTAAAAGTATCCTGCTGACATTTTGACCAACACTGGAGCTATTGAGCAGTGTTTTGATGAAGAACTGTCAATTTAGTTTGAGCTGTCTGAGATGTGTGTCACTATGTGTAAATCATTTGTGATTATAGCTTTTGTTTCTTTGACATGGGGAGTGCCAAAGTCAAAAAATCTAAATGACATTAAATGTTTGAAAGGAAAATGACAGAGTACAAAGGTAAAGGGAAAATATTACTGGCATTTTCAGTCAAAACTGTCAAGAATGCGTGTTTTCCTTGTGTTTGAAGCAACAACAGACTGTTTCAGTCACTGTTTTAATCAAAGCAGCAAAGCAGCTGAGCCACGCTCAAGTTGCAGCGGTGTGAACTGGCCCGTATCAGCTTGACTCAAACCCGGCCGATGGCATCGCCTGTGCCAGTGGCTGGTTTGAGAACGTAAAGCAAGTCAACTGTTTCAACAGCCAATCAGCTAATAGCAGCGTCAGCTGGTCATCTCAACCCTCTCTGGGGTTTTTTTACATGTTTTTGCCATTTCATCAATATTAGATATGTAACAGTAGCAAGTAACTCACTATCACTAACCTCACCCATGTTTTAAGCTACTACAAATTACATCCAGCCACAAACTATGTGCGCATGCGCTTATAAGTGCGTGCTGCCTGATACGGTTGCTCCGCTCGTCTTACTTGCTCTTTTAAATCTTTTTGTTATTTAACTTTGTACTTATGGGTTTTTTGTTTGGTGTT
>JAVQJD010039371.1:0-28123 GCA_036023655.1 Nannoperca australis | reverse complement strand
CCCCCCCCCCCCCCCCCCCCCCCCCCCCCCCCCCCCCCCCCCCCCCCCCCCCCCCCCCCCCCCCAGTGGAGAGAGCAGAGTGAGAGAGATGAGAAACAAATGGATTAAAAAATAAAAGTGGTGCAGAGTGGGGGGCATGTGTGTATGAAAAGGGAAGAGGGTGCTGGGTTTTTGTTCTTCGTGAGTTAGAAAGGGCTGTCGGTATTAGATTGGCCCTCAGAGGCCGGTGGACACTGGGATCAAACGCTAAAGCCCCTCTGTCATCCTGCCAACCAGACGCTGCATCATGCCTGTCATTTTCAAAGTGCCTTCACCCTCCGCTCAATACATCCACCCTTTTCTCTTTACCCTTTCCTCCTCTAACCTGCTTGCACAGCTTTTCTGTCAGTTGCATCCCCTTATTATTATTTTTTGATCTCTTTCTCTTCTCTTTGCCTTCTCCGCCTCCAGCTGCCTTCACCAACTGCGATGAGCACGGCCCTGAGAGGAATCTCCTGCTACCTGAGAGAGGTGACCGCATGACTCCTCTGTTTTAGTCAACATGACCCTCCTTCTGTCCTCAGCGTCCACCTTTCATCGTCCACAGTCTCATCTACACTGAGTTTTGTCCATTTTACCCAATATGAGACTGCATGACTGGCTCCATAATAATATCCCGAAAGTACGAGAATAAACCTGTTAATATTCTGCTGTTAGTGTTCATGCTCTGGTCTGTATGTTCTTCTGGAGACAAAGTATCATTCAACAGGCTGCATTTGAGAATCATCAGAGCAACAGGTTTCACTGTTTACGTCTAAGTGCTGAAACAAATAGTCAATTAATCATTAATTAGCTAAATGAATCTATGGGATTTTCATAATTGGTTAAATCAAAGTGATTTATAAAGATAAAATGCCAAACATTCACTGGATCCAGTTTGTCAAATGTGAGAATCTGCTGTTCTGCCCTATTTTACTTTATTATCAATTGATTGTAAATTGTTTGTTGGTCAGACAAAACAGGCAATTTGAGACTGTTTTCTGACCAAACCGTTCATCGAGTAATCAGAAACTGTCAGAAAATCTGAAAAAATCTGACATTTTTTTTAGGTTTTAGGTTTAATTTGACCACGATTTGCTGGTTAAGACGTGTGCCATTAAAGCAATTACCACACATTAAATGTGAATACTTATAATCACATTCAACACATTTGCAAACCCTTTGAATGTTTGTTTTCTACAGTTTCAGGCATCTAGTTTCCATTCATTTCCGTAAGAGGCTAAATCAATTGGTAGACTCACTATAGTCACGTAATCCAATTAAGCCAGTATTAATTAATTCCTGCGAGGTAATTAAGTAATGTACATTTCAAATCAATCTCTGGTTAAACTGGATAATTGTGATTTTTCCTTAATTTGGAATGATTATAATGGCAGCAAATACATGCAAATATCTAAGTCTGCACAGACTATGTAACCGTTGCTGAACGGCAGCCACTGTGGCAAAAAGTGACAACTACAGAACCAAGTAGTGCAACAGTAACACAAGTAGAGAGGAGTGAAAATAATGTCAGAATTATAGATTTATGTAACTGTTAGCGAGAGAATATCTGGCATTTTGGCTTGAAGGGTGATTACCAATTATCGATGTGGACTAATGGATTCATATATTTTGTGTGTGTGTTTATAAGTAATTACTTAAAAAAATATATTTTATTATTAAAAAGAATATTTATATTTATATTTAGTTTTTGGTTATTAAATTGCCCATTGAGTGAATATATCTTTATGAAGAAAAAATATATATATACAATTTTATAAAGACGTTTAGCCACTATAGGCTACTGGTCATACCAGAATTGAGCAAAAGTGTTTATTTTATTGCCTATGAATTCAACTTTTAATTTGTAAGAATGTTTTTTTTTTTATTTCACAAATTACAAAAATGTAAAGTATACATGATTTCTAGTAAGCACACTGGTCTGGTCTCAGATTTGTTTCAAGATCTTAATGTCTCAGTGTCCTTTAACTGCATTATACAACTGGAGTAAAACAGCTGCCTCTGTGTTTCTCACCATAGTCAAGCCTGTTTAATGTGCCTTGGCTGTTCTCTCGCCTTACAAACCCACCCACAAATGTATCTCCTTCCCATCCGTCTGTCGCTGTGTGTGTTCGTAGCTGTGTGTGGCTGGCTCCACAATGATGCCTGTTTATTTCCACCTCCCTAATGAGTTGTTCTCTATCGATCTGTGAAGGTCTGAGCTGTTTCATTACCAGATACCTGGTGTAAATTATCCTCCCTAATTGTGAGTTTTAAGGTCTCCTGCTCAGCCACGGCAGATGGCGAACTGCTTGTTGGCAGTGATGATGATTCCCGAAGAAAAACACAGACAAGGACAGGAAACAAATACGAAAGAGAGAATTAGGACAAGCTGTTGAGACAATTAGAGAAAGGGAGGGAGGAGTGTTGGGCTTGTGGCATATTGATCATCCTGACTGTGACCACCTCTCACCTGAAGATGAGACTTAATAAGAGACGGAGAGATCCAAGAGAGAAGAGACATTTAGTGAAACACACTGTAGAGGAGTGACGGAACACATTTTTATATTACAGGCAATGAAACAGCCTTTTCCATTTTCTGTGGTGAAACTCGGTTGAAAAAGATGCACCTGCAGTGATCCCGAAATAGCAAACGCACGTCTTTTCTATAAATAACATGCATGTATTGGTGCTGTTGGCCATGAGGGTGAGTCACGGTCCTGTGAGAACATCGTCTTCCCCTTCTTCACCCTCTGCTGTTGCTTCTTCGCTTTCTTTCATCTGTCACTTTGAATCTACCCTGTCGTTCCGCTTGTTGTCAAATGCTTTGGTAACAGTTTGATGTTGTCCGTGGAAAACACTCCAGCCATTAAGTGCATTAACAGGACTTTAAGGTTTGTCCGAGACAGGTCTTTGCCACCGGACCGTCTGGCGCTCCTGTTTATTACAATGACATTGGGTTTTGTTTCTGAGCTGCGGCAGATGAGCTGAAATGTTAGATGAAAGTCATTGAGCTCTTTAGGTGCGTCTGCTTATGAGAGAAAGAAGAGAGATGAAGTACATCACAGTGAAGGACAAAGAGTAGATTTCTAGTACTACTGAAAGAAGAAATGACACAAATTAAAGGTTGAATTCACAAACAATGTGGCCCTTTCTCGATTCAGTGAACTCGGGTTTTGCAGCTGCAGCAGTCTTGTTGGTATGACCAGTGGCATATAACCTTTAGATAGATATTATGGACATCACTGAGTCATTTGGCTGCATTGATGACTCTTTTTTTGCTTGTGTTACTGTTAACAGTTATGCTACACAACTACAACCAGAGCTGGACCGGGTATGGGTTTCATTATTTTTAAAAGTAATTTTAAAACAATCTTGGATGTAAGTGGATACACAACGCCGAGTGGGCAGAAGAAAAGAGTGTAGCCAATGCATTGCATTAGCCTGGTACGCTGACGGTCAGTAAAAGTAAATATATAATATTATAATATAATATATTATAAAATAAAATATAATGTAGCCTTGGGGTCTCAAATTTGACAGTGGGGTTCAGCTTGGTTGGGTATCGGGCGTATTTGTGTTTTGCACCTGTACAGAACTGTTCAACAGTGTTTTAGCATTTATCCTGTGACATTAGTGGCTGCCGTTCAGCACGTTACATAAGACATAGTCATGTTTGAGTCCAACAGTCCCTCTTCTTTTGGCTCTGTTTTGCTCCTGACCAACTCCTGAGAGAAATCTGGCTCTTTAGCTGCTAAATGCTCCACTTTGTTCACCAGCTAGTTGCTAACTTTGTCTTGACAACAGCTGCAAGCTGCTGCAGGAAACGACACTGATGAGAGCGGAGAGAGCCAACTAAAACATTCACGTTGTGGGCCGTAAAACCAAAACAATAAGCTGGAGGTCAAAATGTCAATAAGCTCCGTAGATCGGAGGTGAACATCAGAGTTTTGTGATTATTCTCTGAGATTTCATCACTCCTACACATTTCACATAGTTATTTAATCCAACGGTAATACAAAAATGTTGATTACAGCAGCTTTAAAGAACATTTTAAACAATGTTGAATGTTTCATCAGCAGGTGGTAGCACAAGATCATTTTAACCGTGAACCTTAAGTCACTAATATAGCAGCTATACATTTTTATACAGATTTTTATTGCTATTTCTATCTTGTATCCCCTCTTCCTCTCAGTGGGAAACTGAGCAGCAGAGAAGTCTAGAGGAGAGAGGCCGTTTGCTGCTCTGCCTGCAGTACCTCCCCCCGGCCTGTGATGAGGATGTTAAGGGCGAGGCCAAAGACAGGGCTCGTGGCGGGCTGTGTGTGGGCGTCAAGCGCTGCGCCCACCTGGCAGCCATGGACGTCAACGGCTACTCAGACCCCTACGTTAAAACGTAAGGAAGACATCAAACCACTAACCGAATGTCGAGGTGTAATTGTTGCTGCCTGAACGAAAATCTAATTATTTGTGGCTTATCTTGTCAATACCAGCAGACAATTGGACACATTTAAAATAATTAATAACATAGACTGATTGACTGACATTTCATGACCCTCATTTCAGAACAATTTCCACTTGACTTATCCATCTTCCTCTCTTCCTTAACACCTGTTTTGGTCTTAACTGGCCGTTGGCTCATATTGACCCCATGAATCACCTTTTGTCGCCACTCATGAGTGATAAATGGCTTGAGTTAAGCATAAGGTAATGGTTACAAATGAGGGCACACAAGTGGATTCACGTGGACTCATTCATCAAAGATAATGATGAGAGTGTGTGTGTGTGTGTGTGTGTGTGTGTGTGTGTGTGTGTGTGTGTGTATTGACAGCCTTCAAAACGGACTGAAAGGCAGAGACAGGATCTAATGTTACGTGTGTACGATGTTAGTGTCATAGAGGTTCTCTGGAGTTTCATTACTCACTGATGAAAGAAAAGCAATACTGTGTGTCACTGTGTGTGTTTATGTCAGACAGGGCAGGAAGGTCCCTGGGTTGATTATGCACCTTAACAGAAACTGGACAAATGAGCTTTAAAATCCCCCTGCTTCTTTACTCGCTAAGTGCCGGTTCTGGCTTTGGGGTTGTTTCTGGAATAAATAAAACACTAAACATCCTCCCATCACACACACATTCATAAATACTCATAAAGCCAGGCATGCCATCAAGCTCGCCTCACCTCAGCACACACCAATCTCTTCTCCTTTCCTTCCATTCCCAATTGTCAAGTTTTATCCCTCCTTCTTTACACCCACAGATCCTTACGCAAACATCCCTCACACATCCACAGTAATACATCACGCACCTTGTTTCATTTCGGATGCGTGCTTGCATCTTTGCCCTTTGGCGGGAGCTTTTTTCCCAGATGCTTTGTTGTGTCTGAGAGCTCGTGGGAACATACGCTCTCCGAGCTGTGGGTGGTAGATGGAACGCAAACATGAATAGAGATTTCGCCATGCTCCTTCCAGCTGGCTTAAAAATATCCTGAGAATTTAATGACACCCCGCGAAGGGATGCTGAGCTTTTTCAATCTGTGCCGTGCTGGAATTACTGATCAGTTCTCACACTCACATATGGTTAGTTTCACAAATAATACATTAAACCTATTAAGGGAATAGCTCACTCGTGTTCCTGCTGAGAGGATTCATATCACTCAAATCTACAGCCAGCAGCCAGTTAACTTAGCTTAGCACAAAACCCAAAGGTAACAAAATCCCGTTTAACCAGTTTAATATCATATCGTATTTGTTCAATCCATACAAAAAACAGGTAGCTGTTTCCTCCTGTTTCCAGTTTTTATGCTAAGCTAAGCTAATAGGCTGCTGGCTGCAGTTTCATATTATTCACCATACAGATGTGACTCTCTGCAAGAAAGCAAATAAGCTAAGTAAAGGAGTGAGATGACAATAAAACACTGAATCACTGACAATAATGATTTTCTATATGCACAAACTAACTCTTGCCTTCATATAGTCATCATTTGTATTTGCAGTTACCACTTGCATGCTTTACTTGTGCTTTCAGCAGTACTATGACTTGTGAATGATAATGTGATGGTACCACATTCCTCTGTCTCAGGTACCTCAAGCCAGACGTTCAGAAGAAATCCAAGCACAAAACAGCGGTTATAAAAAAGACTCTCAACCCAGAGTTTAATGAGGTAGACACCCATGTTTGTGTGTGTGCATGTGCATAACTGTGGGAGCGAGACTCCTCAGAGACGCTACACTGCATGCAAAGTTTCTGCATCCTTTTAAACAGCCAATTACTGTTTGCATAGTATTATCTGCTTCCTCATTAGTGAGTATTTCAGGGGTTTACAGAGGAAGACACAACATGTGTGTTAGGTGTGATCTTCTGAACTCTCCCTCTTTGTTTTTACCCAGGAGTTCTTCTATGAAATCACCTTCTCAGAGTTAGCCACCAAGACGCTGGAGGTCACTGTGTGGGACTACGACCTGGGAAAGTCCAATGACTTCATTGGTGAGCTGATACCTCAAACACACTGGCAGCTCATAATTTCCTGCTGGTGCTTTTTTAATCACTGATTAGCTGGCAGGCTACTTTATTGGCAGTCTTATAATGTTGCTACCCGTGGCAGATGTTGTCAACGATATTTTAAGATGTTCTATATTATCTGCTATCGTCCGAGACAAGCAGTGTGTGTAATTTAGGGTGTCATTTTGGGTGAAAATTTGCTTTGTACAATACTTGCTCCATGAGTGGGAAGAAGTAATTACATTTAATCCTGTTCCTATATTTGAAACGTTTTTCGGTCAAGATGTCTAATAGTAAAGGTAAAGGTTAGGTCTGGTTTTTTATTATTTTTATTTTCAACAAATCCCAAGAAAAGAACAAAACCAACAGCGTGTTAGTCTCTCATTTTTAAAAGGGCTCAGTCATTTCCTAAAATAGGTGGGCACTGAAATGTTCACTTAAACAGGAGAAAATTGTATATTTATCTCGAACTATTTCCTGCTGTGGATTAATACACATTTGGTGCTATAGTAAGTATTTGTAGCAGCAGGATGCTGGTGTATATAGAATCAATATAAACTACAATGCCCATGTTCAAGGTAATGAGGATGTGTTTTAACAACAACAACAACAACAACAACAGAAGAATGACAATACTTGTCAATATGATCAATTCATTGTTGATTTTGGTCTTTTCATGGGATTAGTTGTCAGGTAGAAACTATGGAAAATCACCAGACTTAGATTAGTTTTTAGAGTCATCACAGCTGAAATCCATAAAATAATTAATTTATTAGTAAATGTCCACGAGCAAGTGAAACTGGAACTGAAATCGTTCACATCAGGCAGAAACGTGACTTAACTTTGTTCATTTTATTTAGTAATGTCCACGTTTTCCTCTTAAACTAATCCAGTTTGAACTAATGGTCTTTTTTTAAGATAACAGTAAAGATCAGTCACTTGCTGTTACATTTTAAAGAAGCTACTTTACTATCACTCAAGCAGATTATTGTAAGAACACTGTTCTGTTGGGCAAAAGAGCAGTTTTGTATGATTAGACACAGAAATTCAAGTGATCATCAATCATGAACCCTTTAAAAGTACTAATACTCCCTTTATTTTGCATAAAAAAAACATATTTTAAAGTAGATTTTTGCTCTTGCTATAAATGGAAAACGTGTTCAGCTCTTTGGGTCTTAGCCCTCGACTTATTTTGAAATTGAAATCTGTCTGTAAGTAATTACAAAAACAATTAAGGGGAAAAACTAAACATGCAGTTAATGCTAATGAAACAGCACAGCAGAATACAAAACAACCAAACAACATAATGTAGAAGAATTCCGATGCACCAAAAAGGTGTAGGTTTGAAGCTACAGCTAATTACGCCTACTCTCGTTACAGTACACAACCTATTTGGAATCAAAATAAGACAAAACATGCTGTTCTGATACATTTACACAACTTTCATCTCCTCTCTAAAACTGTTATATTAAATTCACCCACTTCTCTGTCTCTGCACTGGTTAGGGGGGGTGTCCTTAGGGTGTCACTCACAGGGAGACACTCTGCAGCACTGGATAGACTGTCTGAAGAACAAGGGCAAGAAAGTGGAGCGCTGGCACACGCTGACCAACGAGCTGCCTGGATCCACACTGCAGGAATGAATTGATCCTCTTCCACTGACGCTGGAGAGACTGACCTGAAGACCCGGGACAAGAGACGTTTCATCGCATGCTCTGAGGATTTTCTGCATGACTATGAAGGATTTCATATCCTACTTACTTTGTGTCATAAATTAGACCATAATTCATAACAACTTACCCAAAGAGGTCTCATTCAGAGATCAATACTCTAATCTTGGGTTGCAAAGCTAACAGTATGATCATTTTCACAATCATATTCATAGGGATCCATGTCCCTTTTGTGGATTTAATGTCAATCTAAATGCCCCTCTGCGCTGCTCCTAACTGGTCAAATCTCAATCAACAAGAAAATTTGAAATCGTGCAAGAAAACATAATGAGGGAGAAAGCTGGATAATTCTGCAGTCTGTCCCTCGTGTCAGGTTTGCTTGCTCTTACTACATTCGGCCTGTTATTTTCATTAACTGCTGACATTAAAACTCCGTTATGACCATCTGTCTCAAAGCGCACATACCTCTCCCTTGCAATAATGTTTTGCCTAATGCTTCCGAAGATTTCCAAGTGGTCTTAATACTGTCCAGCATTTTGTATCTATCGATCTGATGGCCACTGGATTGCCTGCAGATAGCACAACCCAATAAGATAATTGGTTCTTCCATGTTGATGGTTTGTATCTGTTATTTGCATGTTTGGTGTTGATGGAGCAAACTAAAAGACAAATATGTGCCAGGCTCTGCTGCAGGATGAAATATTCATCAGTGTGTTTTTCCCAATTCTCCTGAGGTGTGTTGCTCTGATTAGCTCAAGATATTTTTTATTTAATTCAATCGGGTTTTTTCTATGTTGTTCACAGTTGTTTAATGTGTCAGCGCTAATATCGCTGTGTCAGTTTCTTGTTGGTGACACGTTGATGAACCTAATTTTGCTTCACAATCCCTGATTTGACTGGAAGAGTACAGAGGTGTAATTAACAGAAAAGGTTCCGAGCAGATTGTTTGTGGAGAGCTTTACATGGTCGCACTCTAACACAGTATATAAAATCATCAGCCTTTGTTGAATATCTAAATTGCACATATGAATGGTGTATAGAGCAGTGTTGTCTGATGACTCTCCATGGCTGCTGCTTTACTGTGGAGCTGCAGGTTTTATCTCGGCCTCGTGTGGTTAAAGAGGCGTGCTGAAAATACCAGTGGTGTTCATATGTAAATATATATTGTACTTCACTTGCTTTGAAGGTTTGTCTTTTGGAATTTGAAGTGTGCATGATTGTTTGCTTTTTTTCATAAAACATTCGTATTGATAGACTGCGTGCATCCCTGAATTTCTATTAATCATGGTTCCAAAGTGACTTCTTTAATGTGTGCAGCTCAGTGGCACTCTAATAAAGCCAACGCTGCCACCTAGCCTTCAGGGTCTGCAGCTGCAGCTTCTTCTCTGGCAGAAATGCAACTGAGGTGTCAGAGGAGGAACAGACCACAGGTAAAAGAAAACCAACAAAAGCATCAGTGTTGGTTTAACACTTCACACCCTCACTGTTGTGTAAAAAAAACACCAAAGACGTGTAATTATAGTGCAATAATTAGAATCTTATGGCGTATTGTCAAATGTAGTCTCTTTTGAATACTTAATTAAATGCCACTGAATGTATAGCATTGAGCATTTTAACTCTGAAAACCATCTTTCTGAACTGATGTCATTTTAATGCCCCTCTGTGAACATTTCAGCAGGTTATTTTAATTGGTGCGATTTTAAAAACAGGATTAATGTAGAAGCAAGATATAAAATTCAAGTGTCCAAAATACAAAAATATTATATTCAATTTTCTGAAATTGAATTAGTCAAACGCTGATGTGAAGAATTCAACTCAAGTCAAAAATCAGATTAATCACACCTAAACTGAATTTTTCAGACTCAATTGATTATCCACTGTAGCCAAGACGTAATGTTTGAGGTGTTCATCTATCCATCTCTTTATTGCTACATTTATTCATTAGATGATTCTGTCAAATGGAGCAAGCTAAATTCACTGAATAACAGCTGAAATTCTTCTTCTGCTATTTATTCCTTTCTTATTCCCATCCTGTAATATTTGGTTGATTTCTGCCCCATTTATTGAACAGTTCATTCCATTCGACACATTCTGCTCAGTGTCCCAGATCATGGACAGAGCGTCACGTTGACCACGAGCTGACCTTCTGAGTCAGAAGCAGAGTCATGGACGTGGGGACAGATGCTCAGCCTACATTTTAAGTAGAAGAACAGCAGAAAAACACGTGGAGCTCTTTGCAGCTGTACAGTTTCTGATTATTGTGCACGTTGTCGTGTATCCTGAATGGGAAAGAAGCTCTTTGTGAAATCAAAGAAGGCTACTACTCTTTCATCTTAGTCACTGTTTGTTCCTCCCTGTGCTCTCTGACTGACAAACACCAGTCTGTTTTAATGTTGGTGATACCACTAATACTAATACAAATACAGTTAATAATAAACTTTAATAGCGCTTTCCAAAAGCAATTTGGAATTTGGAACATTTTTATTGATGATTTTATATGATCTATATTACAATACATGTGGGCAATAATAACATGGCTGACAGAAAACACAACATATAAAATGATTTGAATTAAAGCTGGTAATGTCGGTCAGTTGGTCGGTTCACCACTTTGATCCAGAGTGAAATGTCTCAACAACTATGGGAAAGTACAGACATTCATGGTTAAAACTATGGGGTTACACACACACACACACACACACACACACTCCTGCAGAAACTTGTGAGAAATCTGAGGAGTCATTTTGAAAGTTTATGTAAACAAAACATTGCAATAGTTCATAACCAAATGTAATAAAAACCTGAATGAGTCTTTGCTGATAAAAAAAGATCTAATCATATAGATTTTAGGAAGCTGCAGGAAGAACGACTGGACTGCTGCTTTTGTTCCGTGATCTAAACTGAGATTACAGTAAAGTAAATAAATTCATAGGAGACTCTTGAGGACAATAAACATTCAATTTTAAACCTTTGTGAGGTGGATCTACATTCACAACAATACCAGAGATAGCCACTTTGTGATAAAGATGTTTAATTAAATTAAAATGATCATCAGAAGCTGCAGTAACATCCTAAAGAAGGAAGAACTAAAGAAGATAAAGAAAATGTCACAAAGTGCAAAAACCCCACTTTCTAGTGATGCAGACAGACTCTGACTAATATAAAAACTAAATAGTTTTAGGGAGGATTAATGTAAAACCCAGTGGTTTAGCAGAATTCTGTGAAACCACATTTGTTTAAGCCCAAGCCGAGTCCTCTCTGCAGAGACAAGCGGCAGCATTACCGTTGATTGAGAAAACCCATAATGGATAATGATGAGAGCTACTGGTAGCACACCACGTCACACCATCTGGCTGTCTGATGCTCTGAAAGGGTTTTGATTTTAATAAACATTCAACCCCAAAAAAAGAAAAAGATTTCTTATCAAGCTACTGTTGGTGACAACAAATATTCGCTCCAGCTGAAGTAATCTTTGCACGGTCAATTCATAACAATAAAACTGACAGCATAATAAAAAGTCAATGTAAGAAAAGGCTGCAGCTGTGATGCCACCGAAGATAAAAGATAAAAAAGAAGAATCAAGACACGCACACAGTGTGACGTCCCTGTTGGATACTGCAGACAAACTAAGAGCCTTGATAGAAATATTATGGTGATATTTCACTACAGAGAGACAGAGCCATGAATCCACTCCGATATGATGAGTTGTTTTCATCAAAGAGCCAATAATGAGCACATTACTGCCACCTAGCCAGGATTGGGATGAAAAGTTAGCAGCTAGCAGAGGATGCTGAAGTGTGGCAGAAAGGCTGCGCAGTGATAATGTGCCACAAATGAGCCTGAAGCTCACATCACATTTCAATTAAGTGTCATGCAGATATTATAAAGGTACTCAAATGTAACACAGTTCATAAGTAGATTTATGAGTAGATTTGCATGGATTGTGTCACCCTTTCTTTGCGATTATTAATGATGAACTTTAGACACGATTACCTGTTCAGAAGTTGGAAATACCTTTTGTACCACGCAACATCGACGTGGAGTAATTTAGGAGACAAACCTTCACGCATCACATATTCAGACACCACATTCAAAATATGTTTTATGATTATTAACAGTTTTAAATAGTCAAGTTCTGTCTTACATGCCTCTCGGGTCTTATGCTATTGTGCTACATATGTATGTTTTCTGTGTGATTAAATGTAGCTCAGTTTTTCATGACTTTAATGTTAGCTACTCCACGCTGCCCTTTTGCAGGTTTCTTTTGTCAAAGAGATAAGAGACATCCTAGTTGAATAAAGGCTGATTAAAAATTTAACAATAAACTTCATTCATCAGGTATGAACCCTTTTTACATTAGCTGTTATAAAATAAAAATATAAAATAATCAGGCCTCGGCTGATGACTGTGTTTTACCACACAGCTGGAGTCCTGTAGTTCAGACTTATTCTTTGATGTGGAATTGATGTGCCATTGTATTTTATTTTATTTTATGAAAACGTTTCACTTTTTGAGTTTTAAAAACAATTAATTCCTCTTTCCAACAGAAAAATGCACAACAATGCTTTCCAAGCATTAATTCACACTCATGATTTTTTTTTTCAGCCCTAGGCAAGAGGCAATAAAGCAGGCGCTGATAGAACAGCATGGCCACAGGTCAGTATATCTCATTATGCTGTTATCTTCTATGTGGACTGACAGGATGATCATGATGCATCCAAACGCTGCCAAGCTGACTCACAGCGTCAGTGTTTATGTGACCCAGCTGGACAATTCCTGACCCACTTACTGCATCTGGATGTGACCCTGTCTGGTAGGCTGATCCCCTCCCGAGCCGGACTTCACTGTAAACCTACTGGTAAATTAGCTGAGCACAAAGAAAAATACCTTTCACTGTCAAAATGTGTTTGCTGGAATTTGCTGGAATTTGCTGTTGTCAGATGTTGCGAGTGCTGTCATATTTCTGCTAATGTGGTGGATTTTCCCCCCGCTGTGTTCTCTGGACATTTTAATAAAATGTATTTACTGGATATAGTCATGTTTCTTTTGAGTGTACAGTATTTTCTTATGTTCATCATTACCAACAGTCCACTTATTTAACTGGGAGCTATGCTACGCTTATTCTTTCTCAAACACATGTAACATATTCAATTGTGACAGCTGTGACGTTAAAATTAAGACTGCAACTAATGATTATTTTCATTACTGGTTAATCATTTGGTCTACAGACAATAAAGTGCCCTTCACAATTTCCTAGAGGTGACGTTTTCATAAATCATGTCTTGTCCAACCAACAGTCCAAAGCCCAAAGATGATACATTTACTATAATGTGAGACGAGGAAAAGCAGCAAATTGTCACATTTGAGAAGTTGGAAGAACTGACAAACTGTCAGTTTGTCATTTCACCACTTTGACTGAAATATACTATACTATATATTGTAACAACTACAAACATCCGTGGTTCCCAGAGGATTTATCCTAACAGCTTGGGCAATCCACCAACCTTGTCACCATGAGGTTCACATTTTTGGTTTTAAGTGAACGGTCTTGACAACTATTGGATGGATTGCCATGAACTTTGGTACACACATTGATTGACTTTTCCATCATTAGGTCACAATTTGAAATGGTTCAATACTTTGATTGATGGCCAGATACCTGCAAACTAATGACCCATCATCTTGTGTTAAGTGATAGTAAGCAAATGTTAGCAACAAGCTAAGATGGTGAACATGATAAACATTGTACCTGCAAAACATCAGCATTTTAACATTGTCATTGGTAGCATGAATGCTGAAGCTCCAAGCACTAGCATGACCGTAGACTATTGTTCCTCACCTTCAAACCATAATTTCAGATTAATTTCCTGCCTTGACTAATTGACTAATTGTTGCAATGCTAGTTTAAATATATTATATTTTTATGTATCAGTTGGCCATTGTAGTAGACTGTTGTACGCTTTCATTTTGGATGCATAAATCTAATATAAAAACAATTATTGTCTTTTGATTTTTTGCCCATTCACTGTTTGTTATGAATGCTCATAAATATTCATAGAAAACAGAAAAGCCCGAGCAGACAACAGTAAAAGCTTATTGAAGGGTTTAAAAAGAACTTCAGAGAAAATAATGAGGGATATTTTGCTTTGATTTTGTTGAAGTCATCTGAGACTTTAGTTCTCGTTACAGACGATCACACAGTATCTTTCCTTGGCTCGAGGCATCTCCCCTCAGCATTCTGCTCTTCCTGCTGTCTCCGCTCCACTTCCTGACAACAGCATTCGCTTTCAATCCCTGCAGCTTACACATTATCACAGTACGGAAAACTACATCACGTTTTGTTTGGGGTATTTCTTTTTTGCTCTCATCTGCTTAAACTGCTCCTCTCCTCTCTCTAAGCCCTCTGGATATCGCTCATTCTCTCCCACAGAAACAAAAGGTTTTTAATCTCTTCAAAACAACAATGAGAACACGTTGCATGCATGGTGTCTTTATTATGAATGTGCTGCAGAAGTATAATATTCCAAGTGCCAGCTTATCTTTGTCATTTTCAACTTCTATCATCACACAATAATAAAAATCCACAACATGCCAATAACCACAAAGATTATAGAAGCCCGGTGGTAATACAATGACTGTCAGGAGGCTAGCCGACAGCATCTGTGCCTACGTTAGATCATAACTACTTAATGCTAACTCATATTAACTAGAGAATTATATCACAATATTCAGCTTTATATCTGCAGAATACATCTACTGTTGATTATACTTAAATGTACATATTAAGTACTAACAAGAGGGGAAAAAATGCCTTACTAATCATTACAGAAAAGTTTCTGCCGGTGTGAACTCATGACAAATTGTGGCGATTCTGTACATAATTCAAAATCCAGGATATAGTAAATAAGGAGTTTTATCCATTCTTGATGAAACCCAGTTGTTTCAGAGTGTTTCACAGTGAGAAGCACAGGTAGATAAACATTAGAGGTTAGTTAAAGACACACAGATAATAATAATTCTAATAAATCAGATTTAAAAATTAGTTCTCCACAGTACTGTTATTCATAACACCCATAAAACCATGGTCCCCTGAACCAGTGTTTTACAGAAGACAGCAACCTCGTGTGTACGACAACAAAATGGGCAAAAATGAAGGTGTAACAACGCTGTTTTTCAGGGGGACAAAAATGCCACAATCTGTCTGGTTTGAAAGTACAGGCTACCTGTGGATGCAGCCGTAGGCTACAGCCACAACGTCGACTACTGCAATCACAAAATTTCATTTGTTAGCCAAATAGTGAAGCCCATATGAATACAATACTACCACCATCTGTCATCCGCGGCACGGCACTTTCAGGGCGTCACATTAAGAAATCTTTGTCTGTTTCAAAACAAGGTCTTACAAACATTATCAAAAGATAGCGTAGTTAGCTTCACTGCTAAATGAATGTTTGAATTATCTTGCTACAGTGGGGGTTTTTGTGAACATGTACCCTTTCCCAGCTCACAGTGGTCAGTATTGTCAAGCGGATATACAGCAAAGTTGCAGCAGAGTAAAAACACTTTGATGTTCGTCTCTACAGCAGCAATTCTGTGATCAGAGTTGGGTCTTTACAAACCAAGAAACTTTCCTTCTAAATTCTTTTTTTTGGCACATTTTTTCCTTGCCGTGATGTCTGTGCCTTCTGCGTGAGACTTGCCATAATCCCTTCCATTTTAGCACCCATAGCAGCCTTGGTAAGCCTCTTTTTCATCCTCTTTTGCCACCCATACGCTCACCCTCAAACACAAGATGTATGGCAGGAGTCATGAGAACCACACAGAGGAGAGTCTGAAACTAGAGGACAAAGTGTGATTGAAAGTGTTTCTTCTCTGTGAGGGAATTGGATGCATTTTTGCTCTGTGATTTCCAATGTAACACAAATCCCAGAGCCTCTCCACGTATCCGAGGGGATTTAACGGCAAGCTGAAACTCTGATGATGCGTCCTGTCGTCGGTGCAGTGAAGGATGGACTTGGCGGACATTTTGTTGGGGCTAGGAGGCAATCCTGCCCGTTTCACGTTCTGTTACCCCCTCCAATGGTCTTCCCATTTTCTAGTCCACCTTGTCCGAGTCAGTTCTGCGGGTGATGCCAGGATTCTTGAAGAGTTTGTGTCTTTCTCAAGAATCCTTCTGAATGTGTTGACCAGAATAAGAAAGGGCTGATTAGACTGTCTGCTCCCTTTTCCATCTATCATCAGACGGACAAACCACCCCCACCCACCCACCCACCCCCGACTCAGAGCAGCAGCATTTGCATATTTTATTTTCTTCCATTAGCAAAAGGGATTTATATAGATTACAGAAATACAAGTAAGCACTTTATATTGGGTGCATATTTGTCACACATCCAGGTAATGACTAGGCGGTAAAGACGGTGGTGCAGGTGCGGGCCAGACGGTCAGTTGCCTTATCCAGTTACATCATGGGATGAAACTCAGGTTTTCACATTTACTAAAAAAAGAAAAGGAAGCGTATTAGTTGAAGAGCTATATATCCAGCAACTTAATATGGACGTATAAACGTTGACAGACCACAGAGGACAGTTATATAATGAGAAAAACAAGGGGTGTTGAGTCTCAGAGCTCTTAAAATCAAATTGCGTCTACAATTTCTCTTCCAGTCATTCAGTTATTTAGGACATCTCTTGGCTTAATGAGACCCAACAGGCTGCGGACTGTGCGCATTCAAAAACAAAGTGCAGACAAGTATCTGCTTAAACTGACGTGAAAAGGCGAAGAATCATTTAACTGACCGGCCCTTCATGCATATATTTAAATACACAGCGCTGCAAACAACAAACACTAGTCCCTTTCTTTACATGTCACTAATAAGTAATAATCACTGATCTGTTATCAGAATCCCTTTATTTTGCCAGGTACAGTAAATGTACATTTATTTGTCTTGTGAGCACGTCAACAGCTCACACACTGATATACATTATATATGTATACATAGGGTACATATAGACATTGTGGACGTTTTGTACAAGCAAACAGGGCAAGGCATACAACAGACAGCAGACTACACATATGAATCTACGGATATACACACAGCAATCTGAGGCATGCAGTCGTTTACCCGTGCAAATAAAGAAATGTGCCATAAAATGTAGATTTGATTGATGCAAATGTGGTTAATATGCTCTGATCTTTGTGAGATAGTTCCTAAAGGCTAAAGTGCCGCAGTGTATAAATCCTTGTGCAGGCATTGTAACTAGTGCATTATTGTGCCAACATGGAGAGTTATAATATCAGTGATTACAGTCAGATTGTGCTAACAGAGCTTGATATTGTAATGTGATGGAATAAACAGCGACAGTGGTGTGTTTTGGGGCCAGGAGGATCAGGGTTTAAAAAAAAACCAACCAAACAGGATTTCAGGGGGACGAATCAGCTGTGCACAACTACACAGGGGTTAATCAAAAGGTGAGGTTAGGGTTTAAAGGTCAGATTTGGGACACTCACTGGCCAGGTTGACAATGCAGGCGATGATAATGACCGTCCCTCCCACTAGTGACACCACGGACAGCATCTTAGCCACGCGCCCCAGACGCACGGCGCCATCCAGGTTTCCCTGCTCGAGACTGTTCTTGGACTGAAGCAGAAGATTGAACCATCTGTTAGCTTGGGTTTGATGTATTGTTTTAAAACACTTATCAGACAAAAGATCCTGTCCTTACCATGATGGAGTAGACGAATCCCACAATGTTGATGGGCCAGACGGGGCAGAAGCAGGCCAACACGGACAGGAGGAGGTAGTCTTTCACTTTGGTCCGGTCCAAGGGTGGGTTGGTGGCGATGCTGGAGTGGCGAGAAAGCGACGGCCTGGGCGAGAAGGCGGTGTAGGCGATGGAGCTCGCCCTGCTCCCCTTCCTGGTCTTGCTGTGATGCGGGTAAGAGATGGAGTGTTGTCTTCTGGGAGGAGAGGAAATGACCGGAGAGGTGTTCTCTGCAGGCGCAGAGTGGATCCCATTACCTACACATGAGGGACGAAAAGGGGGCGGGCAAATGTTTGAAACACTGGAAGAGGTAAACGTGTGTGTGTGTGTGTGTGTGTGTGTGTGTGTGTGTGTGTGTACTCTCCCAGGAGCACGTTCGTGCAAAATTTGACTTTCCCTGAGTGAGTTGACACAGCAGCTGTATGACCCACCCCCTCCCAGCACCACCCTCTTGCCCCCTCCCAGCACCACCCTCTCGCTGCCTCAATATGAGGTCAAAGTCAGTGACTTACTGTTCTTAAGCTTCTCGTTGATGACTATGACTAGCTCTCCTTTGGATTTGCTGCGAGCGGGCCTTGTGCTGGCCGGGCTGCCGCTGCTGTGGATCAGTTGTTCACCACTGACCGCTGGGCACGGCTCAGAGTCTGGGGCTTGGCTCGACAGAGAGTCGTCCTGGTCCAGCAGCGATGGTTGTTCCTCCCCTGGCCAAATGGCGGGACATGGCATCATGTTCACAGCCATGCTGACAGCAAGATGAAGCCTCGGTTTGTGGTGCTGTCCTGTGTGCTCAGCCTTTTGTTACACCTGGGGGGCAGAAAATGGTTTTGACCATCTTTGTAAACAGAAGCTGCTCCCTCCCATCTGCATAGGGACTGTCCAGAAATTATTCAAGGGGTTGAAAAGGGAGAAGATTGTGTATTATTTCGTTTCACTGTAGGGACGGATAGTAGTTAACTTTTACTCAGCGAATGTTTACAATAAAAACATTAATTTTGTGCGCTCCACAGATATTAAATCTATTTTAAAAAGGGGGTTTGTGATGTTAAAAATATATAAAAGATGTGTTTTGCCATATGAGGACAACAATTTTGTCTCTGCATCAGGGACTTATTTTCATAATAAAAAATCTAAATGCTAATAAGATAAATAGACGGGAATCTTTGTCATTATTAGTGATTTTACTTTATTTTTCTAGAGAGCCTTATTTTTTACCAGCTTACAGTAGCTCCTACCTTGACTTTATTCTGTATCCTAATAGAAAGCAGTTAAATATCTCTATAATATGTTACCTGTATCATAAAAAAGGAACAGTCACAGCTTCTGGTTAAAAAATAAAATACATATTGAATATTCTGTAAACATGGCCCATCATTTTGTTATGTTTCCCATAATTTTTGGCAATTCCATTCCTCTTGATTTGGATTCTAGGTGAAGTATATTAATACATTAGAGGGGAAATCCTCTGTTTTTACACATCGATGTCTGTTTACAGGTCTTGGGGAGTTCCATTTGCACATGTGAAAAGATTTGTATTAATCACAACAATCTCCAACTGTTGGCGGTCCAGTTGCATTGTGGGCAATACAGGTGGAACGTTTTACAGAAGAAGAATGTGTGGAATAAAAGATTATATAGATGTTTTCGAAGAAACCCATTTTAAGTGTGACATCGTTATAGCTGTGGTGTTTTAGGGTTTCTTTATCGTTGGTGGCAAAATGAGTTGTAAGATTTAGTAGTGTCATATTATTCAGATATTGGGGGAAGAGAATATAAATTGTTTTTCAAAGTCAAGGGGGGTCCAAGGTTCAGCCACCCCTTCTCATCCCCAATAACTTTTATACAGTCCCTAAATACATAACGCTTTAGTCGAGTTAGAGTTAGGAATCAGGCTCAATATCATTATAAGCCTCTTTTTAATCCACTCTGTTTAGATAACATTCAGCCTCTGTATTTTTTTTTTTTTTTTATCGCTCCATATGTCACGTGGAATTGGGAATAAATAGACTCAAACACAAAAAAGCACACGCATGTTCCACTGTAAATCAGAGCTCAAAAGGAGCCCATTCAAATTGCTGACACGGTATCTCAGGTGACCAAAAAAAAAAACACACACCAGGAGGTCACCATGACACGAGGAGTACAAAGGCTTGGCAGATGGAGGCTGGGGGCTTTGAAACGATAGTAGCTGCCAGTCTCCGCGCAGGTGTGTACATACCGTTATTTCATGATGTGGACACAAGCGTCAACGTGGTGCTTGTTGGGCAAAGAAAAGAGGGTGAAGGACAGAGCAGGAAAGGGATGAGGACAAAGGAAAAACACTCGGATAGTGAAGGAGGGGGGGGGCGTTAATTAGCCTGCTGGTGGCGATTTGAAGTCAGTGGATGTGGGCTGCTATTATTGCAATAAGCAGGGAAATCAACACACGCGGCATTTAACGCCAACTTGTAATACGCTACACATCTATTACAGCCGATATGGCATGTTTCCCCAGTACACTGGAGCAAAGAACGAGGAGGCTGAGGATAAAGAAAACTGACCTTTTTAATCCAGCGCCTGTCTCAACACAGCCGGAGCGCCCCTGGCTTTGGCATCCTTATCCTCAGGCGCAAAATAAAAATAAAAATAAAATCAGCATCAGACGCGTCCAAACACCGCCCCCGCAGCCACGGTGCGTTCTGAAAAAACGTGCGCCGTTTGTCCAAAATCCGAGAGCGTTCTCGTGTTTGAGGTGAAAGATGGAGACGCGGCGGGGCTGCCGAGGCGCCTCGTTGCAGCGCAGTGTGCTGGGATGGATGAGGGAGTCTCCGGGACGGCAGGGTGGATCAGGGAGGGGGGGCGAAATGAAAAGTGAAATCAACCAGAGGACGTGATGTGGGAGAAGGAGGAGGCGGCGGCGGCGATGCTGGATTGAAGCGTACTCCCTTCTCCTAACCCTAAAAACGGCTCATAACACGTAATGTACCGATTCTGCATCACCTCTCGTCTCCGCCTCGCAGAGGACAACGGTTCAGAAATTAGCCCAATTTAGGGGTTCGAGCCGAAAATAGGCAACTCCCCAGGGGTTGGCGATTGGTCGGAGGGACGATTCAGGTAAGGTTACAGCACACACGTGTTTAAGAGAGCATCATATTTATTTACGGTCATTAAATGAAACACTCAAGCATTCAATGTCACGCGAGGCATTTATTCATAAGCAACAGTGCGCCATCAAGTGGAGCACAGCAGCGACTACAAAAATATCATAAAACCAAGAATAAATGACAAAAAAAGCTTCTGAGACAGGAAGTATATACATACTATATATAGACATGGGTAAAATAAAATAAAAAAAATAAAAAATCATTTCCCCATGGCACTCAGGATGTTTGCCTGAAAAAAATAAACAGAAACATTAGCACCAAGTAAAAGCAAGAGTTTACAGCCATGCTAGTGGCCATTCTGAGACACAGTGGAGCTTTATGCTAACATAATAACATTTCTACTTAACACAAAACATTAAGTACAATTGAGGCTGAGCTGAGCAGTTTAGTCATGAATCAAAAGGATTTTTGACCTGATGAACAGTCATGGGATCACTAGCCCAAGATATTTCGATTCATTCTGTGGAGGACATGCATGTCTGCACAAAATTTTATTGCAAACTTCTTTTTTTTAATTTTATTTTCTGTTCTGAAAACCACAAATCAACCTCATGGTGTCTCTATCCAAAAGGTCAGGGGTTCTTCACAATCTGTAGGACTCGTTCAAATCCATCCAATAGTTGATGGGATATTTCAGTCTGGACCAAAGCGGTAGACAACTGACCGACCAACTTGGCCAATTATATACCCATTCCTCTAGCATGGCTAAAAATACACAAATAGTTCTGTTTACTGAAGACTCGACTTACCTTCATGAAGGAAGAAAATCTCTTTTCTGTCATACCCTCAACTTTTCCAAGATCTTCCAACTGCGAAATAAAGTCATACACAACGTGACCATAAGTACATGAAAATCTACAGCTGTCAAGGCGAGACACAGTATTGTTGTGGGGTTTCAGTTACACGACAACAAGATTACATTTTCCGCTACCAACCTTTGTGAAGTGACCGTGGATTTCTCTCCAGCCCAGGATGAGCTTTGCCTTCTTGTCACCGATCTGCTGCAGACCCTTCAGCTCTTTGAGGGTTCCGGCGTTTAGAACCTGCAGGATCTTTTGTCTGGACTGCTCCAGCACAGATGTGTCGAGTTGGGACTCCCAACTAGTCACCATTATATTCTCTTTACCATCTGGAGGCTGAGGGAGAAAACACAAATACAGTGGGAAGTAAATGAAACAAAAGACTAAACTACATTTCCAAGTGGCATTTGACAATTTTAGCAAATGTTTAGAGTACATGAAAATCTAATTTCTTTTAACTGTCAACATTTATTTGTCTATATTGGTCTGGAAAGGAGGTTCATTTTGACCTAATGTGAGATCTTGCAGCGTCTGTCTAGTCAAAAACAAATAGAAGCTAATGCAATACGTCAGCTTGTTCCTGATGCTTGCAGTTCTGCAGACGTGTCGAGCTAAGCGCAGCACTGTCGAGGCTCGGATGCTGACCTCAACCTGGTCTGAAAGCTTCCTCCCTTTCTTCTTGACGCAGACGGACTGTTTTTTGACGACCGCAAGCTGCTGAAGCGGCTGGAGCTGGGACACTGATTGGGAGGAAACCACATTTACAAATGAATATTAAATGCATTTAATGCTATTATCTGTAAACAAAGAAAATATTCTCACTCAGGGGGGGGAAACACTACTTTCCAAACCCAAATGTTGCACTGAATAGGTCAAAAACCTTGTTTTCGTTTGGCCTAACTGCCATTTCAAGGTCAAGTGCATGAGACCGGTACCAGGAAAAGTTATCCGGGTCACTCTCCAAGCTGCAGAGGTGTGTAAAAATAATTCCTCATCATCATCATTTGATATATTCTCTGACTCCTGTATTGTAAACTGAGCTCTGGTGTCGCATTGCAGCTCATCAATAGCTTCAGTGATTCAACATGGCAGAATTAGTGAGTGACTACTCTTTAGGGAAGCATTAACACAGCAGAGGATTTACAGGATAGAAAAACATTTTTCCAAGGTCATTCCCCCCCCCCCACATAGTTTCCCGTCACTCAAAGGCGATTTAAAGACTGTAGTATCTTTGCAATTAGATGATGGGGGTTTATTCCAGCACTCCACTCATTCTTATTTGGCTATCAGCTATGTGAATAAGTAAAATAAATAAATGAAATTAATTTAGTTACAGCCACATCTATGGTGTCTTACAGACCTAGTAGGGGTTGGACCACAGCTTGCTGCTTATTGGTTTTTGTGGCAGTTGACTGTTTTCTGTGCAGAGGAGCCGTGGTGTTCTTGAAGGCGGGCTCTTTGGCACTTGACTTTTCTCCAGCCAGGTGACTGAACAGCATGGCCTTGCTCTCAAACTCCTTCTGCTTCTCTTTGAGCTCCTGCAAACAAAAAGAGTGGTTGGCTGTCAAATATCCACAGGTGACTGTGTGTAAAGATCTGATGGTATCAGCATCTGCTAAATCACGTACAAACAGAAACTATGACAGAAGATGCAAAAGTGTTTCCACGGTCATCCTGATATACTGAGGTTTTGATGTACGTGCGTTTTCACCTGGATCTCCTTGCGAGACTGGGCCACATCTTTCAGCATGCCCAGTCTATCTTTGTCCTGGCAACTCATCATCAGTTTCTCCAGAGCTATTAGTCTGTCCATCACCGACTGCTCCGGCAGGCTGAAAGGCACACAAACAAATCAAGACGGAGGAAAAAGTAGGCAGACAACAAGGGGGAAGTATGGTCTGTGAAATGCACTCAAAGGTCGACTGAATACAAGCTGATGAGATTCACAGCCTTATAGACCTGATAACAGATGGCAAGAAAGCAGTGCTCGTTTCTCTCCCAGCGTGGTCCCAGTAGGCACAGCAGCTGTAGCCAATGGGAGCGCTGCAGAGAGAGTTGCTTCTCCGACAAGCTAAAAAATCTTGGCCCACTGCTTAAAGGCTTTGGTTGCGTTGCTGTTGTAGTAGCCTTGGGCAAACGCATATGCAGTTTCTTCCCAGTCAAACGTCACACTTCATAAGTCAGACAAATAATGTGTGTGTGTGATTTTTAACCTCTGAAAATTTGCAGAGGGCGAGGAACCATGTTGTTCTGTTTTCTTCTCTTCTTTCTGTCTCTTCTTCTGTGGCTCGGTGCCAGACCCCCGTGGCTCGTGGTCTTCTCTGGACCGCTTCACTGGAGATGCAGGCAGACGAGAAATGAACAGTTTAGTATTCCGTGCACTCGAGCGGCGCTGTGTGTGGGGTTCTCTAGAGTGTGAAGCAATTCAGATGAAGATGGCACAGCATCAGTCAAGGCTGCATTGCAGTGCCTAAATTGAAGCCATGGGAGAAGCGGCATCAGGAATGTATGTTAGACTTTAAATGTTAAAATGTCATCCTAATGCCCAGAGACAGCTGGATGTTTACTCTTAGTCATCATACTATGGGATGCGACACGTCCGCCCCCTACTGCCCTTGGAATAGACAGAGAAGAGGAAGCTCTGACAGAACTCCATCCATTTCTTTCTAAACAAACCCTGTGAATGAAAGAGCAAGTCGGTTTCCCTTACCTGGCAACACAGCCACAGTTTCACGGGTGAAGGGCTTGTTCACAATGAGCTTTGATTTGGCGGCAAAGTTGAGTGCACTAAAGGTATCGAAATAGTATTCGTACTCCGGGGCGATATTGGTGATCATGACGGAGTGTGCCGAGCCGCCCAGAGAGTCCTGTAGCAGCCGTGTCAGTTTACTGTCTCTGTACGGCACACGGACGGCAGTGCCGGCGTTAAGAGAGTCCACCACTTTGCTGAGAGTGAAGAGAGACAGGTTGATGGCACCGCTCTCCTTTAGACGGATGCCCTGGTTGCCGGTGCGGCGGTTGTCCTCAGATCCAGCCAGGTCTATCAAGTACAGCTTGCCTGTCTGTTCTCTGTACTGCGGGGCGCGCTGAGTCCGTACAACCTAGGACATTGAAAAGATTGATTTAAGACGGGGCAAAGACAGATGCCAGACATGACAGAAAAATGGGAGATGGAGAAGAGAGACATGAAAGGCTAGATGAGATGAAGGTAGAAATTTTTTGATAAATGTGACACATTATGTATACAGCGATACAACAAGGGAAGTGAGAATGTAGAAAAAAGGACCACGTTAGTAAAAAAGGACACCAGTTTGTTTCTCTCCCAGAGTAGTCCCAGAAAGCCCAAAAGTTGCTAGTGGGAGTGTTGCAGGAGAGAGTTGATTTCAGCACCAGCTACCAAATCCTGGCCTACTGCTCAGAGGCCACGACCTGTTAAAGATGCTGTTTGTTGGACGGACGGACGGACACGCACACACGAATGAACAAAGTATTTTCTCAGAGAGGACCAGATTACACAGCAAACCTTGATGAGGAGGACAGCGTGGCTGCGGCTGGAGCGCTGGTTGAGTTTGGTTGAAGCTGTAGTACGTTTGAGGCTGGCAGGGAGAAACTGCTTGTCGAAATCTGAGAAGGAGGCGATGGGTGTGTGAGTGAGGCCGGGGATAAGGATGTTCTTATCCTTGTCCTCTCTGATCGGTAAATCCTGGGAGCCTGGCGATAGAAGATCTAGCACCTGAGAGAAAGAAGGAAGCGTTGATGGACTGCACAATGTCAAACAAAATAGAACTTGAAATTACACAAGCAACAGTCGTTACCTTCTCGTTGTAAATTTCCAAATAAGACATGCCAATGCTGTAGTTCCATCCGTCAGCCTCCGCCTTAGCTTTGACCAGATTAAAGACCTCGCGGACGGCTCGGGGGATCACGCCTGGCTGCTCTGATCTGCCCAACATGGTGTGGGTCTTCCCTGTGTGTATGACACAAAGCAATTCATATACAAAAAGGAATCAACTTTAAGAGCATATTATCTCAAAAAAAGATTATGAGGGCACAGAGAGTGCTTAACAAAACTCAGTATTTTTACTGATGAACTCATTAAGGTGAAATATTTCACAAAACCTACCGATCTAAATTCCCACTGTTAATATCCCACACTTAAGAAAACTATTAAGCTAATATTGGAGACTAAGTACTTTAATTAACACCTTCAATATGCAATACGTTAACAAATGCAAACTTCTGATAGCATACCAGCTCCTGTTGGTCCATAGGCAAAGACACTGGCATTTTGTCCATTCAGTATGTGTGATAGAATGGGCTTCACTGATGAGAGGAAAACCTCTTGCTGTGTCGTTTGCTCACCATGAAAAGCGTCGAAGCTGAAACAACATCCACAGCACTTTTAGAATTGACTGTTGGACAATAATTAGACATATTAACAATGTAATCATTCAAAAATGAAAACAGTGTGGTCATGCTGAGGACACCGACTGGTATTTGACTGTTTCCGTAGCGTTCCTCCAGTTGACTATCTCCAAGTTCTGCGAGTCCAGGCCTCTGACACACGGCCCTTCGTCTTTCTCATCTTGTTTGGCCATATAAGGCCGCAGACGAACCGCTACCCGAACCGTGGACGTCTTCTTGTGTCCTCCATCTGATAACGCCACTCGCTGAGCCATGTTTGAGCTCTTGAAAAAAAAAGGCCTGGATAACAACATGAGCCAAGTTAGCAAAGTAGAACTTACGCTGGTTTTTAAATGAACTGTGTAAAACGGCAATTAAGATGCAGATTATTAACAACTTTGCTTAGATTTAAATTAAAAACAGAGTCCCTTCAAACAAAGCACTGCAACAATGAGCTACTGTTGTGTTTTACATTGTTAACGATGGCTTTAACAGCTAACAAGCTAGCTAACCTTAGAGAATGTTAACGTTACTCTTGTCAAACGAACGTTACCACGGCCAGCTACTATATTGTTAAGTTTCGGTAGGCCTTACCGATATTCTTTGCGGACTCCTTGTACAAAGCCTTTGTTATTCTCCAGGTTTCAAAATTAGCAACATTGCAAACAGTCTTTTAACAATGGCGATGGACCTCACTTAGCGTCTAACTGAACACTTTTCAAATGAGGAGCGCTGCAACCGGAAACGGCCATTAACCAATCAGAACCACTGGCGCCTATTTGACGTCTGCGCTCATTATTTATTATATTTAATCGTGCGTCGAATATTGTAGTTAGGGTTATGCTATAGAAACATATATGTACACAATTTTAAATAAACCATTTACGTGAATTGTGAAGCAAAATATGTGTACTAAAATGTTGCCCTACGTGCATTCAGCCCTGTATGAGATTGCGCACTGCGCAGGAAGTCGTGCCAACAGTAGATCTCCACCTAACTGCTGTCGGGTATTCGCTCTGTCAGTGGATTATCCATGTGGTGTTTAATCAGTGGGAATGCGCAGAGTAGCAGGACCAAGCAGATTGTCACACAGGTCTTCTAGTTCAAAATGGCGCTATGTTTACGTCTCTGCATAATCGTATGTTATCCCTAGCAAGTCTCATGGAGAGCTTTGGTGAATTTCTTCACTGGGAAAGATAATTTGACCCAACATTCAGCGACTACATCAGTGATCCTCGACAAGCCGGACATTCGGTAATGACAATTTAAGGCACGTATGTTATCTAACTGCTGTTTAGAAATAGCTGGCGGTTAGGCCTGGCGTTAGCTAGCTAGTTAAGTCAAACCAGGACAAGATTACGTTTAATTTGTGGCGTTGTATACCTCTCACCATTCAGTAAAGTTAAGATACATAGCTAGGCTACCTGTTAAACTTTACAGGCATGATATTACTCTTGGCTAGCTCTCAATAACCTCTTACCTCACATGCCTATAGTTACTTTGAGTTGTACTGAAATTGTTTTTTTTTCTCTTCACAATGCTTCTGTTTAGCAGACCTGTAGGCTCCAAAGTTCAGCAGCAGCAGCAGGAAAGGATGCAGGCTGAGGCCACGGACTCTTCCCTGAGAGAGGGCATAGAGGCTCTGGGTGTGAAGGACACGGACAAGCCTGCAGCGTGCAAAGAGGAAGAGTGCAACACAGAGCAACAGGACACGGAGATGACTGCTGCCTCAGAGGAGGACACAACAGCCAAGGATGAAAAAGGTCACTCCATTCAGAAACACGAGTAGACGTAAAGAGGGCGGGGGGGGGGGGGGGTCATTATATGCAGCTACA
>JAVQJD010039369.1:0-38101 GCA_036023655.1 Nannoperca australis | reverse complement strand
CTGCCTTAAAAACTCACCGTGTGTGTGTGTGTGTGTGTGTGTGTGTGTGTGTGTGTGTGTGTGTGTGTGTGTGTGTGTGTGTGTGTGTGTGTGTGTGTGTGTGTGGGGTCTCATTTTAATGTCATAAAAAAGTTTCATATACATTTTACATAAATTGAATACACCATGACCTTTGTGCCCGCGGTGGTAGCTAGGGGCTCTGCTTCCTGAACAGGGTGGTTGTGAAACACTAATCACTGGGAACCTGCAGATGGCGCTGATGTCAATAAAATTGTAACTTGCTGCAAAGGATTATGCTCACAACTGAAATAGGGGTTCAAATTATTTATAAATTACTTTAAAACTCTAGACTTCATGGGTTAAGTGCTGTGTAAACATATGGTTCAGTGTTACAACCCACAACTTTCTATTTTGCACCATGCTATCTTATGTAGTCAAACAAATGTTAAATTTCAATGCTATGAACTCAGCCAAAGCTGCAGGTTGTCTGTGAAGCTGTCATGATTCCCGCACCTCATCTACATTTTCCCATGGTACGATGAAGTCTGCAAAGTAAACAGTCTGTTGAGTATAGCAGCACGGGTCAGGTGATTTAGTATCAGGGTGCGAGGGAAAGTGGGTCACATTTAACCTTGGTGCTCTGATGATTGTTAATGCAGCGATCTTGGACCACTGGAACTGTAAATCAAAATGCTATTCATGCACTGTCTGGCTTTTCCATATCTGCACCTTGCACATCTTTATTAGAACGGAAACAATTAGTAGATGGACTAAAAACTAACTGGGATCTTTTTTTTCTAGTAAAAAATGCCCATCATTCCCCAGTTCCAGCTTCTCAATTGTGACAATCATTGTAAAATGAATATCTGGATTTTGGATCGGCAAAAGAAGACATTTAGAGACGTCATCTTAGGTTTTATCATGGGCGATTTTCACTTTTTTATGTTTTAAAAACAATTAATTGATTCATTAACAATAGTTTGTTGTGGCCCTACCCTGCATCCTCCAGTGCTGGGAGAGTTTGTCTACTTCAGATATCTCTAAAGAACCCCGACTGAATTTGAGTGATTTGTGTGTTATTGTTTGTGTAGTTTTAAGAGCTCTATTTACTTAGTCTAGTGTTTACTGTGTGCTTTGACTGGAGCCTTCCCCTCTTCCTATTTGTGAGGCAACACAGCAGACTCTGTAATGAAATTATCCACCACCTTGCATGGAGATTTATGCTTTTAGATTGTATGTTTTTGTCCTGACCTCACTGAGGAGAGTAATATCTCACAGTCTGACACTACACCCAGACGGGTTTCTAACAGCACATTAATCTGCAACTTGTTAATGTCACTTTCCTAATTAGCTGCATTGATTCGACTCAGCAGTTCACAGCAATATTCACTAAAATGTCTTTAACCATTTTTCAATTAAAATTTATTTTTATAGCACTAAATCATAACAGAAGTCATCTCAGGGCATATAATTATTATAATTATAAAAGTTTTTTAAAAGTTTTTAAAACTATTTCATTCATTTAGTTTGGATAATTGCTTTCCATGATTAAACAATGTAAAGTTTCATATTGTGAGGATCAGCAGAAAAAGTGAATTTACTCCAGATATTAAAGTGTTGGTAAATCAGGATGGCTTGCTGTACATGGCATCCTGAGGATCTTTGTACCTTTAAAATATATTTGATCTAAACTCATGTTAGTCGTTAGGTCCTCTCAGGAGACCCAAACCCTAAATGAACTGTGAAAAGTCTCAGTTTTAAACCCACTGGTGCCCCGCAGGTGATGATGACCAGACAGGTTGGCCATCATTCAAAGCAACATTGATTTGAATGAATCCTGCCCTGGAAGAGGTGGATTTGAACTGAGTCATCTACATTAAAATGATAAACTAGTCCAGAGTCTGAAGGATTACCTCATATCATACAGTGAAACTATTTAAATCATTAAAAAAAATAAACAGCCATCAGTGACAGTTATCATACCCTGAAGATCCATTAATGATGTTTCAGAATCCCAAACTAGCAGTGGGGGTCCTGTCATTCCCTGAAGTGTTCCCAGCTTCTTATTTCTGAAAAGAAGGCGTCTCCAGGGCAGGCGGTGTAGTTCACTGCCTGTCTGTGGCCGTGGATGGTGAAGTTGACAGCCAGCCGTCCTCCATCTACTGCACATTGGGCTAGACGATGGTGCAACAGGTCCATGGCATGGCGAGACGGGAGGGTGGCAGTGTAGTTACCAATGATTGACACGCCGTACCCAATGTCATTGTGATCTCTGGTGTGTCTGCCGAGGTGGTTCCAGCCTCTGCCTTCATAGACGTAGCCGTCAGAGCCAACCACAAAACTGGGGGGTCGAAGATTGTACAGTTCATGATTAATGAATGCTGTGTACTGCAATGTGCTGGTCTAAAGTTAACTTAAACATTTATGCAAAACTTGGAGGGTGATGTTAAAACACCAATAGTGCAATATAT
The DNA here is from genome assembly GCA_036023655.1 of Nannoperca australis. Lineage (NCBI taxonomy): Eukaryota > Metazoa > Chordata > Actinopteri > Centrarchiformes > Percichthyidae > Nannoperca > Nannoperca australis. The sequence continues at coordinate 35,630 of JAVQJD010039369.1, read as the reverse complement.
TTAAAATGAATGCCAAATAAATTTTCAAACATGAAATGTTTTCAACAGTATGTGCATAAAAGACATAAAAACACATCAGCAGCATTCTTACATTAGGCTTCCCTCGTCATTTTTACATTTCTTCTTTGTGTACGGATTAAACAAACAACATACCCCATGTTAAATAGTAGAGCTGCTTGTAGGCCGAGTTTTGAACTTTTTACAGAGCCAGGCTAGCTGTTTCCCCTTGCTTCCAGTCTTTATGCTAAGCTAGGCTAACCCATCCTCCACATTTAGTAGACAATAAATCAGCATACACTCAACATGAAAGTGAACAAGTGTATTTCCCAAAATGTCAAACAATTCCTTTATAGGTTGGTTACCTGTATCCTATGTCGCTCCAGCCACGATCTTCCTGGTGGAAACGCTGCATGGATCTCATGTTGCGAGAGCAGTTTGGGAAAGATAAACAGGGTGAGGATGGCTCATAGGTGTGATGAACATAGAGAAATTGGAGGGGCAGTGACAGTGGGATAGGTGTACCTCGGTGTGCTTTTGCCCCCCACTGACAACGAGGGATGATTTGAGGGCAGTCTGAGGAGGGGAGAGAAGGTGAGGGTTTGAATACTAAAACCACTTCAGATTGTGCTATTTCATACCCACAACCTTATATTTCCAACACTCAAAAAACTAGAGTCTAGAACTATACCGATATTAGCTTTTTTTCAGATATATCAGTATCTGTGTATATGTTGGCTAATAAGTAACAAGAAATAGGCGTTGCTGGAATGTCCTGCTCAAAGGAGCACTGGTTGATTTTTTGACCACTAACTGCAAACACAACACTGGCATATTACTTATAAAGTGCTGAGCATGTTAGCAAACAGTTACTTATTTACACATCCAGCAGACAATGAGGAGCATTATCATTCATTTGGATTTGTGTCTGTGTCCACCTCACGAATGGAAGTCCAATATTCAATCTCATTTAGCACTGTTTCAGTCTCTACCAAACTCCTGAGGGAAATATCTGGCTGTTTAACGGCTAAATGCTCCACGATGTTCACCAGTTAGTCGCTAACTGTGTCTGCTGTTTGGTGCTGAGCAAGTAGAGTACAGTCGGTTTATCAGAGCTATTATGCTAATAAAAGATGCCTGCTACCTGCTTAAAGACACTAAAACACCCCTTAGAGTTGAGAGGATTCGGGTGATAATTCCCTCTGGGTTCATTTTCATAATCAGTGAATCTACAAAAATAATGATATTGATTAGAGCAGTTTTAGACAGGATAAGATAATCCTAACGACACCCCCAATGATGTAGAAGTGTACTCCTGGGTGTGTCAGTACATCCTGGCATCCCTTTTTTAGCCTGGTGTGAAGTTACAATTTAAAGGATTCCTGTTTATGTAAAATAACAATAAAATAAAAAAGAAAATTGGCTGATTTATTGTTATCTTCTTTCTGACACCTTCAAAGTTTGATATTGCACCAGGCTCTAAAATCTAGTATTGTTTGGGATATCCGAAACAAAAAATAATAGTTATTTGCAGTCCTACTTTGTGTCCAAGTGCCCTTTTTTTAGCATTTCATAACTCACCCCAGTACTTGTGCACAAATGCCTGCAATCCATCCTTCACTGCCTCCCCCACTCCAGTGTCCAGAGCAATCCATTCTGAGTTCTCCAACTTCCAAATTAATGCTAGTGTCTCCATCACCTGCCTGTGAAGATCAAGTGGCTCCAGAATGGCTCTAGAGATCTCACTTCGCCTCGGGCTGACATGGCTGGTCATATGATCCAGACCCTGGCCCTCATGCAGAATAAAGCTATAGTAGCCTTTCAAAATCTCACTGAGGGCCTGTGGCTGTTCAGATGCATGTAGGTTGGCGATGTCCATGCCCAGTATAGCTCCATCCATGCCCCCATTAATAACAGCATTAGTGGCTAGAGTAGCAGGCTGAGACAGTTTGAACACCTTAGGGTGGTCCACGTCGTCCCAGCACCCGTTAGGCCCTAGGCGATAAGATGCCGGGATGTCCTGGAGGCTGAGAAAGGACAGGCCCAGTGTCCTGCCTAAAGTGAGAGGGAAGATCCCAACAACTGGCGTCCCCTCCATCTTGGCTTTCAGCCCTGATTCGATTCCTAGCAATAACGGTGCAAGGGCTACCGTGGTGCCATCTGGAGCGAGAACCACTCCTCGTTCCTCTCCGTAATCTGTCACAATGTGATGGATGGCCTTGTCAAAAAAGCTAAAGGATGGGGCATTGAGAATGGCTGTCTCTAGGACCTCAGCATCAGTGAGATTATATGATGCACCTAAGAAATGCACGGTCATCAAATCGTCGTGTCCAGCAGTCCTCCTCAGGGCCCTGACCAGAGCCAGAGGGGACAGACCAGGGTTGGAGTCTTCAACCTGCTGCACGGCTCGGATGAAGCTGTCCATGTTACGCAGGTGGACACCTGACAACACCGCAAATGAGGAACAAGAGAAGTGAAGGAGTCAGTGAAATAACTCTTTTAGCTCAAATGTACTGTGCCCCTTTCTGAAAGACATCATAAAAGACAATGACAAAAAACTGTCCGATTGTAGAATGAAGGAAGAACATAAAAGAGGGTAAAACAGGGTTTTAATACCCCCCCCTAAAAAGAAGAAACAAGTCCTCCAAATGATTCAACAAAACCACCCTCCAAATATCTTCGTACAGTCCCTTCACCTGGTGTGTAGTTGTATGGCAGGCGGTTGTGGCTTTCTCTACTCTGCTTCCTTGACAGCGGATTCTGTTCAGATGGAAAATGACTATGCCAACATCTTATCAATTCTTGTTGGAAGAGGAAATGGAATATCTAAAATTCAAACAGTTTAAGAACACAACTCAACCTTTTCGGTCCCACTTTCAAAACTGTACAAATATGTATAACATACACACTATCTTCTTTCTCCTATGTATTTTTTTTGTAATCTAACATTTCGTGATTAGTGAATATGCAAAAATGGTTTGTTTGTTAATTCATAATCAGAATATTCAATATTTGAATAATAAAAAGGAGGGTAAGCACTCACACACAAAAATATATACTTTCTTAAATCACAGATAACAGATTTCAGGGAATAAGTGAACCACAACATGACAGGTTGTCTAGAAAGAAAATATTCCTTATCAGCATAGCAAAAAGAAACTATGTAGCCGAATGAAGAATTTAAATCAAGGTAACACAATTGTTTACATATTTTGAGTAACTGAACTTACCTGTCGGCCTGCTATAAACAGTGAAGTAGGATAAAGCCAAAACATAAAACGACAGTCCCAATAAAGTCATGTTGAATCTCCTGCTTGTTGCTTCCAATAAAGCAATTATCTATTAAACTAAAAAAATAAAGATTTAGGCTTTCATCAGGCTAAATGAACAAAAGACAGTATAAAGGAATTGCTGCAAAAACCCTCAACATGCAAGTTTTCCACAAACGTAAACTGAATAGCACAGTCGTTCGCCACACAACTTCTGAGTTGTGTTGCTGTATTTGTGTAGGTGTACGTGTACGTGCATGACTGCGGTGTCTGCAGTCGGTGACCGTCTCGTGTCCTGATAGGGAAGAGTACTCTTTGTACACCGATGGCTCCAAATATTGATTCAGCCTACGGTTAGTTAAAATATGTCATGAGCAAAACAAATCTTAGCCCCAGCGTCAGGATTATTACACAAATTACAAATAAAGTAAACTTCTAACTATCTGGGCTGTGTCACTCTAATGTGGTGTACATCCTTGTATAGCTTCCTTAATATACAGTATTTCAATTCAGTAAACACAACTGAAGTGAAAAATAAAGCCCATTTATGGTTAATGTTTACGATATCATGTGATGTGTGCATCTGTTGTGTACTCACCAGTGTCAGGAAACATTTTAGTCACTAGTGATGACATAAACAGGAAATAATCATAAACAAGAATTGTCCTGATTTGTGGACTTTGTCATTTGAGGTGTTGTTAAACAATGAAGCTGGCACAACAAAATAACACAATACATAATAGTTGGTCACAAAATCATAATGTCCCGTTCTTAGTGATTTTTGTGCATTATCACATGCACTTTTGTAAGTGTAGGTATCATGGAGACAAACTTTTGTATGTGATTGACTTGGTATAGTTTCTACATATAGTTTGTGATAACATAAAGGATAAAAAGTTTAAGATGTTAAGTCAATTCAAAAACAAAACGTTAACTGTGAATTTGATTATATGAACCCACGAAGATAAACCAATGGATACATGTTTGTAACACAACATAAATAGGAAAATGAAATACAAAATCGACATTCTGATATTCTAAGTCAGAAAATGTTTCAATTATTATAGTTATGTCGAAATTCAAATCAAATTTGAGTGCAAGATTTATTATTATTAAATATTAGAGGGGGGTTACACTGCACATGTTGACCTCTCACAGCAGGGAAAGCACGTGTGGAACCAGTACTGTTGATGATGGCTCTGCACCATTCAAGTGTCCCAGTAAGCCAGGCCATTGAGGGGGAATTTACAATACCTGAAACTGACACATTGAAGTGGAAATGCAGACGTTATTAAATACCTTTTGATTGTTTTTCTGCTCAGACATTGTCTTACGATAAAAAGTAAAAAAGTACATTTATTCAAGTACTGCACTCAGGTACAATTTTGAGGTACTTGTACTGTACTTGAGTGTTTGCATTTTGTGCTTGGTTACATTTCAGAGAGAAATGTTGATCTTAACTCCACTACATTTATCTGATTGCTTGCGTCAGGCCTACTTTGTAGATTCCGATTTTACATAGTTCAAACACTGGTAACACTTTTCCACTACGGTTGACAAAAATGTGAGTAGTTACTAAGGAATGAGAGCGGAACAAATCAGGAACAACCTGCTAATAATTGTTAACGAGTATTTCCTGAATAACTACATGGTAGATAATTATGAGTTAGTAGAGAATAGACTGGGAGATACTATTATTATGAACCATTAGGTAATGATTGGTTCTTAAGTATCCGTGTATCAGAATAACGACCACTTTCTTTGTAAATCGTTCCTGATTAGTTATGAACTAGTAGCCACTCATTCATTACTAATGACTTACATGCACCCCCCAAGTGAAGTGGCAGATCATATTGAGTAGTTATCATGCCATCCTTTGTTACTACATGATTAGCTGACCATTACTTTATGGACGTTTTGATTGGAGTTTAATAGTAGGAAATTTGTGTCATTGACACAAAGTGGCAACTGAGAGTTTAGTTTGTAATAATAAAATCAACTGTGATCTGACCACATTTGAATAATGAAAATTAAATGAACCATATGTACATCACAGTTAGAGTATCCTCGTCAATCATTTGCTTTGTACTCCACAGGTGTCTGTTTGGAGAGCCTTGTTCGGCAAGGAGGCAGACAAGCTGGAGCAGGCCAACGACGATGACAAGACTTACTACATCATTGAAAAAGAGCCCCTTGTCAATAGGGGCAGCCTTCACCGGCGGGATCGTAGAGGCTAACCCGCCAAGGTCTTCGTCCACTGGCACAAGGGCACCACACTCATGATCAAGTTTGATGAGGCAGTGATCACCAGGGACAAAGTACCGGAAAGCAGATAGGGGAGAGATTGGAACCTGGGATCCAGTCTTTTTTGTAACTTTAGCTAAAAAGATTTGTTATCAGAATTGTTGTCAATTAACTTTCCCTCACTCAACTAATCAAATAATGAACTAATTATATAATAATTTTAATAATAATAATAAACATTTCAGCTCAAAAGAATAATATACTTTATTGAAGGTATTCATATTTATTGATACCACTTCTGTGCAGTGGAAAGTGAGACTTGACTTGCAAATACAGTATGTAAACATTACACTAAAATGTCTATTTTTTTATCTGGTTCTTGGGTTTTTTGTACAGAGGATTAACAATTTCCACGCCAAACAGCTGATGGAAAATCATCCATTTCCCCATGATACCCTATTAGTCAGATAAAACATGTGACTGCATCTGTATTGACTGGCCTGATGGAATAATAGCTGTATGGAAATGTGGAATGTAAATAAACACACAAAGGGATGTTTTCTGGATACAGATATTTGTTCTTGAACTCGGGGAATAACGATATTTAGATTGTATGTATTCAGATATCTAAAGTGTTTTACCATAAAGGATGCTGCAACTGGAAAGTTAAGCATTGTGAAAGCAGGGAGGGAAGGTGACAAAAAAGTAGGAGACATGGACACATATCACTCTGCTCCTGTTTCAGATATCACAAATGTGATTGCAAGGTATTAGACTAATGAGTTGAAGAGACTCAATAGCTGTAAGGTACATCTGGGCTGAATTCAATAGATAATGACTGTTTAAATTACATTTGACAGACTCAGTAGACTATTTACTTGTTTGTCCTGATTGATTGTGACGGAAAATTATTGTAGGAAATGTGAAATGTAGTAATTGAGCAATGGTCTTTTCTAAGTAATCCTGTAATGAATACAATCTTTATTAACCTTAATTTAAATTGCAGACATTGTTGAAATTAACGCCTATTGGAAAATATCTGCAACATTTCCACCGCCTCATTTACATATATGGAAAAGCAAAAATAAATGATTGGCTTAAACCTTTGCCAAGGTTGCTTTCTGTAGGTTTGTCATTTTAATAATATAATTAATTTACGTTTGGATCTGTATTAAATACAGCAATTACACACTGAGATAGACAATCATATTCACAAATATTAAGGGATTGTTTGTGCAAATATGTGAGTGAGTCTGTCTTATGACCCCCTAGTTATGGTCATTTATTCAGCATCAAGCATGATGTTGAATAACCTTGAGGGTAATTTATGTACTAGATTTGGTGATTACTAGATTATTATTTTAAGGGCAGTTGTAAAAAAGATTTTTTTTAATCATGGGAAAACTTAAATCACCTCTGTCACAGTAAAAATAAACATTGATATTTATTTTATCAGTAATGAACAAGCAAGTTGATCAGGCTTACATCAGGCCACACAAGATCATTTTATAAAAGAAAGTTGTTCAGATGTAAATCATGCGTCGCACGGGATTCATTTTCTGCAAAGCAGTGCCCTGTACTGGAGGAGCGCGCTGGAGCTCAGGTCACATGGTGTCGGTCACGTGGCCTGAGAGCGCGGAAGTGAGTCAGAGCTAACGTGAAGCAGAGGAGTCCGGCTCGGCTGCTGTTTCAGGACATCTGTGAGAGTTATAAACAGTTAATAGTGCAGTAAAAACAATTGGCTACTCTCAACTTTAGCTATATGATTTACATATTGATTGTTTTTTTTTTACAACGGTTAACTACATGGCTACGACAGGACGCAAGGACTCCTCAGGTAATGTAGCAAGAACCGACGTTTAAATTTAACATTTAACTTTGTCGTTACTCACGACTCACTTGTCTTACAAGCATATTTTGTTTCGCTTATTAATACACTGTTCTGTTGTTTCTCTGCGGGATTTAAGCAAGTTTTAGAGCTGCCTAAAGTGTAGGCTAGAGGCTAAAGTGTAGGCTAGATGTTGTAGTTGAGACCTCCACATCATTACGGTCAGCCGTTACTGTATTTCTGCCCTGTCATTTTCTGGGCAGCTGAGGTAACTTGCAGTAGTCATCATCAGCAAGTGTGTTTTTCCAAAACTGCTCTGTCAACATCAGGTTTTTGCCGTGATGATTATATGTTTAACTCCACTTCTCCACAAGTCATGTCTTAAAACAGAAACAACGTTGGCAGCGCTGTTCATGCAGAGATGTAACTGACATACAGTAACAGACAGGCTGTTAGACATGGCTTCCTTTTGATGATCATACTGCAGCAAAAACGAATAAATACCAGTTAGAGATGGGTATTAAATTATTTTCACCCAAAAAATAAATAAATGAACAAATCATTTGTAATTTTACATACTAAAAATACACCTGTAGTTGGGTTTACACTCAACTACAGGTGTCATAGGCTATTTGAATTGTTTGTCTAATGGGAGTTAAAATTGGATAGAATTAGACTGCATAGACTACTAGTTGATGACACTGGATTAGCTGATTGCCAGGAAAAGTTTTATTTGCAATTTAATAAATCGTTTAATTTAATTTTTTTCAAGCAATAATGCCAAAGATTCACAGTTTCCAGCTTCTTAAATGTTTGCTTTCATCCATTTGTTATAACAACTTTGGGTTTTGGACTGTTGGCCCAACAAAACAAGATATTTAATGACATGTTATTGTTATTGAGATTTTTAGAAAACGTAATTTATAGCTTAATCTTAAAAATAACAGACAGATTCATTGAAATAAAAAAAAGAATTGTTTGTTGCATCCTTAGTAGTGTGTTACGGGGCTTTTCTTCCAACTACATGTATATTGGACTATAATTAATAGAATGCACCTTTAAATTATATCAGTTCACTTAACATTAGTACTGATTGTGTAACTAAATTACTACATCTTGCCCTAGTTTCAGAGGTCGCAGTGACTGTGGGTTTTCTTGGTCTAACAGAGACTGTTGTTAAGCCTGTCCCAGATGCTGCATCAGTCCTCCTTTCAGCAAATCTACTAAATCAAGCGCATCTAAACGGCCTGACTCAGTCATGCACAATAATAGTTTCAACACCATTTCATAAGCTTCTTTCACGCTTGGTTGAGTCAGTTTTTTGACAGATTGTTCATGTGAGTTGGCTCCACTGATTATATTGTTTTTGATTTGATTGATTATAATATACCTATTCTGTACTGTGAAGGAGTTTGAGTTCAAAAAAAGTTCAGTTCTGTCCTTGATAACATTTTCATGAGAAATATCTTAATTCAGGTAGGTTTTTCCAGGGCTCGAAAGACTATAAGATGTAGTACGCTTTGAGTTACGATATTTTTGTCAAAGATTGAAGTATTTTAATGCCAGCTGTTCTGCTCTACGTAGCTATGAGCCACACACACAGATGAAGGCCTGCTTTATGTAGCATCACATACAGTATGTGTTCAGTAAGCTTCAAGTTAAAGGCTCATTTCACCCAAATTACATCCCTTAGTGGTATTCAGCTATGCATATTCAGAGGGTTTTCTGCCACCATAATGCAATAGATGATTAAAGATATTTAATTTGTGGTGTTATTCAGGATAATCCACAGACATCATTGTGAACACTGGAACTGTAACGAAGAATCATAAATTCTGCTCTGCAAAAAACTGTTACTTTGTGCTGCAATTTTCCTCACATTGTTTCTTGGAAGACAAAATATAAGTTCTTTACTTCCTCGCTTACCTCCATAGTATTGTGGTTGCAGCAGGGTGCGTATCTCAAAACCTCGGCACAGCAGGCTACCATTAGAGTAAGTAAGAAAATATATGTTTTGATTTGCTTGGTAAGTAAACTGATCATTTAAAGCCATATATTCAGGCCTGAATCTTTCCCTGATAATAACAGAACTAAATGCCTATGGTAAAACAAAAGAAGGATGCATTTCAGTTCATAAAAATCACCTCATACCCACAAATAACAGAGAACATACTCCAGGTTTTGAAGCCTGTGGGTGGCCTGTTGCTCTGGACTGCCAGACTAGATCTAAGCGCAGATACCAAGTTGTTGACAAATCTCTTGTTACAGTAAGGATTTTGATTGACATCTTTGATAGACAGACATCTATCTACATGAGTGTTTCTGTCAGCACTCCACAGACGGCCGTGAACCGGAAGAGCCAGATATTTTCATAGATTTACTCCGCTTGTTTCAAACCTGGCGGCACAGACAGTGGCCTGCACCCACTCTGCCATCTGCCGTGACGATCGACACCTCTGATAAAAGATATGTGTGCACTCAGTCTCCCGCCTATTGTCTGCATGAAATGTGAAGTGGTTGGATTCTTTCTGCTGTTTTTCATTCTTCTCACCAAGGCACGCAACCCCTGTCAAAGCCAGGGCACCTCGTCTTCCTCGTTTGTAAGATACTGTCACTCGTTTTTTAAAGCCAAGTGCTCATTTGGATGTTATACATACCACCCTAACAGCTAGAAATTCTCACAGGTTAGAAACAGGTGTTGGATAATGTAGGAACTGATCCCTATGAAAATTGGTTTGGTTTACTGCTGGCATCCCTATGCGGTTATCATAAAACCTCAGGTTACAGCTTATTTCCTACTGTGAGTAATGCACAGTAGATGTGTGTGTTGTTGTGTGTGTGCATGTGTTGCGGCAATCAGAAAACCTGATGCAGTCTAGTGTCAGCGAGATCGTGGTAATGAAATACCCAAACAGAATATCTGTCTTTACCTCAAGTTCCTTAGAATCCTATTTTATATGTAGCCTGTTATACTTGTGTTTCACAACAATGACTATTCGATTCTATTTCAATACATATTGCATTTACAAGTACAGGGACTGCAGTGTTTTGTGATCTGTCAGTGTAAACCACTTGAGTCTCGTGAGTGAGTGGATCTTTTTATCTTGAACCATTCACATAGATGCATTTTGTAATGTCACCTGATTCTCCCGTTGCCTGCATGTCTTGGAGGCATACAGGGCTTCAGCTCTCCGTGGTTGGGATCGAGGGGAGGAGGGTCTGGAGGGGTAACCTAAGCACACTCGGTTTTTATTGCCCCTTCTTTTTTATTTATTTAATTTTTGGGGATTATCTGCTTTCCACATACCGAACTTCTTCCAACCCACTTCTCTTTTCTTTCGTTTAACATTTTCTGCTTCTTCTATTTTATGTCCTAATTTCTCTTTCTGGTTTAGACTCATGATACCATTGTGTGTAAACCCACATTTCTCCCCTAATTTCAAATGTGCACATGTCCAGTCTCCATGGTTATCACACATAATCTTTGCACATTATGTTCAATTTTCGCCCCCTTAAGTTTACTTAGATTTCTCCTATGTTGAGCAGTTGTGAATGCCACAATTACCAAAGTTCAGTGGTTACAGCAATCACAATGTCCTTTTACTACACAAAGTACCCGTTCTTATTAATGAAATTAGAAACTTCTCACAACAACTCACTAGTAACATAACCAAACTTCAAATACAACAAACAAACATAAAAACCTGGGACTCTAACATCTTTATCTTTGTCCTGCAGTGCAGCGCCTAGTTCATCTATGCTTCAGTCTAACTTGGATTAATGTGTCCATACATCATTAAAATGCTCATTAGCCCTTGTGAAAGTTAACTGTTAAACGTGGGAACTTTAACCACGATGTCTTTATCTTTACCCAGCAGCAGCGCCTATCTAGGTCTTAACTCGGGTATACAGATATTATGATCTCACCTTTTAAATAATTTGTCCCTTTGGAATACTGTACAGAGGAGTGCTCGAGCCATCTCTCCTACAGGCGCCCCCTTCCATCCCCTAGGTCGACTACGATCCTCTCTGGGCAGAGGTTTGGGCTCCGGGACCCAGTCTCCGGCTCTGCACAGTTGAACTGTAGAGATCGCTGCAAGGAAAACTTGAGTTAAGCATCCCAGACGCGCCCCCAAAAACTGTCACGGCAATCAGAAAACCTGATGCCGTCTAGTGTCAGTAAGATGATGATAATGAAATACCTAAACAGCATATCTGTCTTTACCTCGAGTTCTTTATAATTCTTTATTGCTTACACGTAAGAGTCATCCCATATGTAGCCTATACGGGACAGATGCTCTAACATCTGTTACAACACATATATATATATACTATGCTACAAACACATCACAAACAAGTCACAAGATTCATCCCTTCCTGTTACATTCCCATCCATTGTTCTTAACTTTGGGGCTTTGCGGGCTTTATCTTATTATAGCCCCATATCCTGTAGTTTGACCAACAGGGCAACAATGTACACAGTACTCATCTTTATCTAGCACATGACCATATAGATGATGTTCACCTCCTCACTCATCCTTTACATCCTGTCATAATATTGTCATTCTGTATTAAAAGACGAGAGTGATACTGGATCCCAGTCCATTGATTTGTGGTAGGGAGGCTACCTGTGTACATTTGTGTCGTGGATGGTTAGAAGTACGTCCCCACCTTTTAGTTACAGTATAGAGGAAAACTTGACAAATACCATTTGTTTTATTGTTTATTGTGGTGCCCCAGAATAACACGCAGCAGGAATTATTTGGAGTTGCGCCAGTGCCTTTCTGTTGAACGTTCATCTTGTTTACAGTTAACAGTGATGACTCGTATTGCACACCAGTGTTTGTCCTGTTTCACTTCTCATTTCCATTAGAAAACTCTGCTAAGCTGGTTGTTTGCTCTGCTGACTTATTGTGTCCGTTGAAATTGAATTAATCCTGACTCAGCAGTCCTCTGACCTTATTGACTTTGATTACATAGTAATACTTGTATACGTTAAACAGTAATCAAATGCTCTAAAATCAACAACTATAACCACTCGTTTGAGTTCATTGCAAGTCATTTCTTGCACGAGTGAACAAACTGAGTGACCCCATTCTTGGTTGTTTCTTCTAAGCAGCCAGGTCTAGCAAGCTAACAGCATGTGACATTATTAAGAGTGATTAGTCTACTTTGTGGTTTTCTTACAATGTGGTCGGTTTCTACAAAGACATCCATGTTCAGTGGTGGAAAATAAGTACATTTATTCAAGTACTGTACTTTTTACTTTTTACTTACTACTTACTACTCTACTACATCTCAGAGAGAAATATTGTAAAGTAGTTACATCTCCTCCAGCTGCAACGTTGAAATGCTGTTCTTTGAATAGTATTCCATTAATATGATATCCCTCTGCCCAACAAGTACTTTTACATTAATTCTTTAGGTACATTTAGCTGTTAATACTTTTGTACTTTTACTTTAGTGAAATCTTGAATGTAGGAGTGTTTTAACAGAGTGGTATTGCTACTTTTATTTAAGTAAAATATGTCGGTACTTCCACCACTAGACATGTCGACCAGCTTTGTTTTCTACCCATACATTGTTTGCTCTGTTGTCTAAACATGTCCCATGTTTTTAATGCAGGTTGTTTTTTTTTTTTTTTTTTTTTTCAAGAAAGATATGAGAACAAGAAGCATTCATAGTAGGACAACCACACAACCAACATTCAAAAACTACACAAATAAGGCCGGACAACTTCAACTGAGAATTAATTGAAACATTTAAAAAAGGATTAAAAAAGACATCAGATATGAAAACTTTAAAAACACCAGGGGAAAGAACGTATCTAGCTAGAGGTAAGTTTGCAGTTTGTTCCAACATTTCCATGTTTTTGTTTTTGTTGAAGGTTCATGACCGAAACATAACTTCAATAAGTTTATACTTCATTATACATTACATTACATTACACAGCAATAATCAAATAAAAATAGACAATATTTGTATAGAAGCAAAGGAACATTTAAATCAAACATGACATTATAGTGTCATTTCAACTGAATATGTCAAATACTGCCAGATACTGTAACTTGGATATAGGGGAAATAACACAATATTATATTTCGCTTTTGTTTTGTTCCTCAGCCAGTGGCAGCAGTAACTAAAAGCTATAATCTGGACTCTTACATAGAAAAGTTTCATTGTCAGTGCTTGAAATGCATTTCTACCCTTACTGTAACACTCATATTTATACCTTGACATTACATTACAAGAAGGGTTCCTCTCTAATAAGATGTGTAGCAGGGGCTTTCAGTCGGCATTAACACTTTGAATACAACTGTAAAAATCAAAAGAAATTTTGTACCTTGTAGGTTTGGAGTAAAAAGGGTTAAATCACATGAATAGCTCAGTTGACACATGCTCAAAGTGCCAGAGGGGACAATGAGGAGTAAAGCAATACTCATTGTGAGACAAAAAGAAGGTGTTGAACTGAGGTCAAGGCAGCACAAACTGAACAGAGCACACATGGTGCTGACAGGATGCTGTCGCCTGAAGAAGTCTGTTTCAACAGAACATGGAGTCAGGTTTAACAAGAATTTAATAGACTTAAGCTCAGCGCTTTGGAAGACCGACTCAACTCATGTGACTGGTGTATTCCTCCTCAGCCAGTTGTTGTAGTCACAACTGTTGGACTGCACAATAGGAACTCTTGTCCTGGAGCTCAATTCCCAGTTTTGCCTAATCGCTAAATCTGCCATGGACATTTGATTTGTCCTTGCTTTGACATTCTTTAGAGTAACAACCTTGTGACCTAGCTCCATTTATTCATATTATATTACATTAAAGCTTAGATTGCCTGTTGTAGCGTGTGAAGGAGCCTGATGATGGGTACATTTTACATCTTTCGTTGAGAGAGATTTCTCCTCCATTAAAGTGTGGGACAGCCAATGTCTCTGCCATAAAACAAGTCTCTGTTGAAACTCAAGGGTGACGTTTCCCAAAACATCATGTTATCAGCATGATCTGTGTGCACGGGTTAAGTTTATGTGTCAGTGGATTATTAAGGGATTTCCCAAGTGACACACACACACACATACACACACACACACACACACAACATGCTTGTTTTTTTCTTTCTCTTAGGAGGCAGACAGAGACTTCTTTGTGATCAAAGGAATTCATTCATTCATTGATTAATTTCCTGTGCATTTAGGTACACATATGCATATATCAGACTCATATGGTAAATATGTGTGTGTTGTTATAATAACATGTTTTGTATTATTGCCATTTAAACCAGGTGTTTGGTATCGTTCGGCAGCAGAGAATGCTACACTATTAAATATGTAGGCATTAGACATGTAATCAGCTTTATTGGCTAAACAAAATGTTTTGTTAAGACAGAATAGATCTAGGGTGGGTGGAGTAAAGTTTCACCACATCTCTGCCCCTTTTACAGAAGACTACTAAGCAAGAAGACACCATAGGATAACTGCTCTTCTGCTCTTGCTCCTCTGTTCTTATGCCTTCTTCTCTTATGACTCGTACAACTCTCTCTGATTGACTGATCTTCCTTGTCCCGGCGAGCGGGCCCTTGGCCTGTTGGTCCGGAGACCTGCTATTGGCTCTGCCCTGTAGAGCCTATACGGAGCAGGTCCAGAAGATTTCTCGTCTGCTGCATCCAAGCCACACAGAACATGCTGTAGGCCCTCTGCCTCATCCAGACAACTTTAAAGCAAGAACTGTCTGAAAGACAACTCTTCAACATCTGTGTTCTAACACAACCAAAGCTACAACTGAAGAAACTATGAGTCCTGCACACTCCAGCAAAGTGTGGGTGTGTGAAGATGTTATCATTCTTCTGCCTGCTGACAGAGAGAGAAACCTCCAATTCAAGCCAAAGTGGGATGGAAATCGCCCCGAAAATGCTTTGGAGCATTGTCTCGAACGCACCCGCGGAGGCCCAAACCTTCCAAAAATACAGGAGAAACGTCTCCCTCCTCTCTTCCAGAGCAACTTCTGTCCTGGCCACCTGAAGTATCAGGTGAAACTTTACTTTTCCTGTGATATTGGAGTTGATGCAATAGATTACCTAAAGTAATTTAGTGTTAGATCAAATTAAAAAATAATCATGATAAAGAATCGTCAAGTAATTTACTGCTTCACAACAAGCTCTCAGCTGCTGAATGATGCATTAATGTGATTTCACTGGTCAATTCTTAAGTTTGACCCATATAAAACGGTCCTCTTTGCATGTATTAATCGTCTGTCGTTGTATTCGTAATCTCATTCATGAATTTAATAATTGTTTATCACTGTTTTCATTGGATTTGTTTGTGCTTGCATTTATTCATTCATTTGTATGTCTAGTAGTTATAGTTTGTTTAGTTAGTATTTTAATAAACCTTTTTATTAATAAAGAACTATGTGGTTTGTGTGTATTAAGTATTAAGGTCACTGTACACAAGACAAGAACTCGGTATTAACCTTTATACTGAGACTGAATTTGCTATTTTTCCCCCTATTTCAAGGGTGATGTCCCGAGGTGAATTTAATGTTTGTTAAGTTCTGTTATTTATTATAAATATTGATTATTATTTTGTTCAGTTTGTACACGTGTATTAAGGCCCATATATTTGGTTCTGCTGTGTAAGACTAATACCGCTGTTGTGTTTTACTGCAGACATGGCCACCTCGCACGAAACAAACCAATCAACTCCACTATGATAAAAATAAACAAGACTGAGCAGTGCTTTGAGCTAAATGCTAACATCAGCATGCTGTACAGACAGTTGTTTATTTTATTGATCAGGCTGTAGTATTAACATATTAGGTGTTTTAAGATCTACACGACACACAGGCTTTTTATTTTTTCATTGACCCAACCAGAAGCTCAATGGGAATTGTACGCCAGTGGGATGTTTTAGAGTGCTTTTTACTGTGTTCTTAAAAAACTTTTTTTTCCTTTCAGAACGAGAAGGCCTGTGCTCCTCAGTGACTCACTGCGGCTCCACAGACAGCAACACGGAGCATGACCATCAGAGTAACAGCCATGGCAACAACCACAACAACCATAAATTTCCCGCGACGACGGCAGGTCATCGGGTCGGGGCTGATCAGGAGGAGGAGGCCATTCGCAGGAAGTTGAAATACTTTTTCATGAGCCCTTGTGATAAATATCACGCCAAGGGCCGCAAGCCTTATAAGCTGATCCTGCAGCTGCTCAAGATCATTATTGTTACAGCTCAGGTACGTCACATGTTACATCTAAATCCTGTATTGATCTGTGGTTTTTCACCACAAGATCTTTGTATGTACACTTACTGTCAAACTGCTCTCTTTTGAATGTCTTTTTATGCCTGCAGTCTTACTCCGTCTGACATGTCTCGCTCTGTCCTTTTACTTTGACTTGAACTTTTTGAACGCCCTCCCCTCTGTGCCACAGTTAGTGCTGTTTGGCCTCAGTAACCAGGTGGTGGTGACCTTCAAAGAGGAGAACACTATGACCTTCAAGCACCTCTTCCTGAAAGACTACGATGAGTCCTCAGACGACTCCTCTGCTGTTTACACTCAGAGCGACGTCTACGACCACATCTTCTACGCCGTGGGTCAGGTGAGCTCTGAGGAAAATGGAAAAGCTGCTTCAATACATGAAACCACATATTAGGAATAGTGTTCCAATTCTTTTTTTTAAAGGTATTGTTAGGTTAGTTAGTAATTAACATGTTATGTCATTATAGCACAAAGTCTGTTTCCTTTTATAACAGAACAGCTTATATTGGTTTGAAATCCCCTGCTCATTTTTTGGTTTGTAGCTGTGATCATGACTTAATAAATCATCAATTATATACATCATACGATACTATATAATATGAGGGGTTTGAATTCTCTAATGTGCTTGATAAAAATGTAATCAAAGGGACTGACACACACTTTTTTAATCAACTATCATTAAACATTTCACCATTTACAGATGTGGAATCTAAAATATGTGTTAGCATCAACTTATATGCCCATGTTTTACTGAACTTTTATAACTAAGGTCAACTTCATCACATGTTGGCTTAATGGTTTGTATGAAAATCAGCCACAACAAATCACATATAATAAGTTAGGATTAGCTCAACTTTTTAGTTGAACCAAAACTATTGTGGTCTGTTTTTTTAGCAAAAATTGACCAGACTACATTTGTAGTCATGGGCCGTAATGTGACTACTACTATGGCGGCTGGTGGAAAAAGAGAGATTGTTAAAAACAGCGTGCAGGTTCAGTGCAGTAGTTTTGTATTGAAAATTTGGAAGGAAGACAGAACAGAGTATGAAGAAGTGATGTGTCTCCATGTTATTTTGACAATATCAGAGCTCAAGTTTGCCCAGACAGAGAGCAAAGCCAATTTTAGCTTTGCTTCATTCATAAGAATTTGATTGCTGGACCGCTTGTGTTTATTCGCCGCAAACAGCCACTGTACCAACTGTACAGATGTTAGCTGTGAGCTAGCTAGTGACTGACGCATTGACCGTGTGTGTGTGTGTGGGAGTGTGCTGGTTTGTGTTCAGCTCAGCCTCTGACTGAACCCTGGTTCTTTCTGTTGTTCCCCTCCAGTGTCTCTCATTTTTCCTCTCATCTATGTGTGTTTATGAAGTAGAATCATAAAGATACACACAACGGTTTTTGCTCAAGTTGAAACATTTTCAACTCAGTTATTCCCCTCTCATCCTCTCCCCAGTATCTGGCCTTACCAGAGACCACCGTGGGACGCTATGCATACGTCTATGGTGTTGGTGTGAATGGCAGTGCACTCTCCCTCTGCCAACAGTACTACAAAAAGGGAAGCATTGACCCAGCCAATGACACCTTCAGTATAGACCCGCGCATCATTACGGGTACTTGAGCTACACTGTACAATATGAAGGAGTTATTTCTGTGATTTCCATTAACAGAAATTGTTACTTCTGCGAAGCAACAGTTCATGTTTAATGGTGCGGTCTGCAATGGGTGTGGACAGCACATGTAAGGACATGGTGTACCATGGTATGAGTGTAGCTGTATCATTTTTGCCAGAATTGAATCGACTTTAATTGTCACATCACATAAAGTACACTGTAAGCATTTGTGCCCCCGCATGTTAGCCAGAACCACTTATAACTCAAAGTCACTGAAAAACACGAGCGCATGCTTCCCTTTTACACTCAAACAAATGTGAAAAAGTGAAAATGGTGCTGTAGAGGTGGACCACATAAAGAATAGATTGTCCTAAAAAGGGTGCCTCATGCATAGTTCGCATACAATTTGGTTTTAAATAGTCAGAGGTCAAGCAGAGATACAAACATCTGCAGACTACCCAAGGTAACAGTTGTTGCCCGATGGAGCAACACAGGGAAACGGCTGAGTGGGAGGAATGTTTGAGGATTCCCTCTGGCTCTCACACAAGAAGCTACCTGAGCTGGAGTGTATTCTGTAAGGCTTTTTTAAAATAATCATAACAATAAAAACTGTAAGACCAGGAAATAAACAGTTACAATCCCAGACAACATTATAGTGTGTTATAAACCTTTTATCAAAAATAATGCAAGTGTTACAGATCACTCTTTGTCACTACCACTTTTGTTCAGGTAACCTTATTTATGTCTTATACACCGTTCCAGGGAGAGAGGGCGTTGCATATCCTCTGAGTTTCTTACTTCCTCAAAGCAATCTGTTTGTGAGTGCAATTTGACCAAATTAAGAGGAAGTAAGAACAGTAACCTCTGGCTTTGCCTCATATCACATGTATGTCAAATGCTTCTTTGTGATCTGCTTCTTTTAATCATTCTGATAAAATGTTAAACTTGTCATACTCTCCTCTCTTTGACTGTGACTTCAGTACCTAAATGCCAGTATTTCCTGACATGACTTTTCTCTGTCTGCTCTCCACTATCTTTAGACTGCATAGGTGTGAACCCACTATCTGTCCCTCCAGGGCCTCTCACCAGCAGCTACAAAAACTTTACACTCAAGTTCCACAAGTAAGGCTTCAATTATCACATGACTTCGACTTTGCCTTAGTTTGGCCTCTATTGGTGAGATTTATCTCTGTAGTTTCTGATGACATTCAACTAGTCACTTATCTCTGCTGCACACACACTCTTAAGCATGTATACAAGAACACTAACACAGGTTTCTGCACAAAAACACACACACACACGGATGCAAGTCAACATAATCTGTCTGCTTCTGCCTCCCAATCTGTGTCTGTTTGCCTCTCATTTACCACCTATTTCTTTTTTCAAGGTTTATTAATGTGACCATAGAGTTCCAGTTGAAGGCGATCAATATACAGACCATCATCAACAATGAGATCCCAAACTGCTACACGTTTTACATAACGGTGAGCAATGAGGGCGAGGACATACGCATGCTTGACACAGAGGTAATGGGTGACAGGTTGGTTAGAGAGGCTGAATTTCTCTCAAGGAGATGGTGGTTCAGTTCCCAGCCCTGCAGAAGAGCTCGTACTTGAGACTTCCAGGGACGATCATGTTTTGGCGTGATACATTTTGGTTTATTTAACTGCTGAGCTTAACAAAGAGTAATGTGTTTTGTGAAAGTGACATTTCTACACATCCTGGTACATCTTAGAAATGACCTCACCTGAAGGGGACTGTTTGGCAAAGTTATAAAGAATTATATTTTTTTGACCTCCAACACAGTCAGCATCAACTCCAGAGGACACAACACTAATCTACAATCCACACTGATGCAATTTATCCTTGTTAAAAGACACTCCTTTTAAAGTCTGCCTTTTATAGTGGAACACCAGAGGTGGAACACTCTATACATACTATCTCCTTACAAAATGGTATATATGTATTTTCAAAGCCTTTATCTACACTGCATAGTAATTCTACTTGAGAATACTAAATCCCTTTCATTGTAATTGTATTACTATTATCTAAAACTATTTGATATTATTGATTTATTATTAAACAAAATCTACATCATACATATGTGTAATTGCATAATGTAAGATCCTTTTCAAGTCATTAAACCCTCAAATTTCTAGAAATATTAGAGAAGATATGACCTCTGTTTTCATCGGTAGCTACATTAAAAAATAAAACCTGTAAACTTTTAATGTGCAATCTTTGCTTACTAAAATACGATGGTTTCAAATTGCCTGCTGGTGGTCTCTCTCCTCCAGATAGTCCTGGACAACAAAGCTCACAGCGGCAAGGTGAAGATCCGGTTAGAAAACCAGGCGTCCATAAAGGAGTGTAAAGACCCAAGCGTCTCTGGACACGGTGAGACACCACATAAGTGAGTGGGTGGGACTCTTGAAAAGAGGAGAGAGTTGCAAGTAACTGATGGCAGTCATAGAAATGCTGCAGCAGTGGTATACAAGTGAAAGATGACACTAAACTAGTAGCAAGCTAGCAAAGGTGTTAAGGAACGTGAGGAAATCTAGAAAAGCTGCTTTCAGTTACTATTTACAAACCAACAGGATGCATGACATTATTTATACAGCACCAACCGTACTTAGCTGTAGCGATGCACTACTACACATTGCTGAAACACGTCTAACAGCTCTGCTTTCTCCCTTTAAACCCCCCCAGCGGAGAACTACACACGTGTAGCGTTTGATGTAGCTGTGGCACTAGTGTGCATGCTGTCACTGCTGCTGTGTGGACGCTCCATACTGCGAGGCATCATCCTGCAACAGGTAAGAAAAGTCTTTTCCAGTCGAAGGAAAACCTACAGCAGAATGAGAGCTTTGAATTACAGCAGTACAGTCACCAGTCCACGCAGAATCATGGTTCCAAACGTGAGATGGCAGACTGAGGATGCAATGATTTTATAAGTGTGTTTATTGTGTTTATTTACTGTATATGAATGTCTAGTCAATAAACCCTTCACTACATGTACACCTCATTGTTAAAGTTTGGCTAACTTACTGTCTCTGTGTGCTTATCAGGAGTTTGTGCAGTTCTTTAAGGAGACTCTTGACCGTAAAGTGTGCTGGGCGGACCGGCTGGAGTTCATTAACGGCTGGTATATCCTCCTTATCATCAGCGACATCCTCACCATCACTGGCAGTATCATCAAGATCGGCATCGAGTCAAAGGTGTGTGTTGCTTACTGCCGCACTCTTAAGTGACAATACCTGCTGTAGTTTCTCCCTGCGGTTATTTGCACAGAATTCAACAAGCTTTTAGCTGATGCCGGTGAGCACCAATGTACGCCCAATGTAAGACTCTTTTCTTCTCTCCTGACAGACTATGTCCTCGTATGACTTGTGTGGCATCCTGCTGGGAACCTCCACACTCTTGGTGTGGGTGGGAGTAATCCGTTACCTCACGTTCTTCCAGAAGTACAATGTAAGTCACAGATACACTAATAATTTTATACGGTCCTGTTGATTTAATAACTTGTCAAAAGGCTCTTAACGGGTCCATGTTATGTAATAAATCATTTTAGTGTAGTCTCTCTGCTCCCTCTCACATTGTAATGTGATCTGCCTAATGTGTCTGTGTCTCCCATAGATCCTGATTGTGACACTTCGAGCAGCGTTCCCCAATGTGATTCGGTTCTGCTGCTGCGTGGCTGTCATCTATCTGGGCTACTGCTTCTGTGGCTGGATCGTCCTGGGACCATACCACGTCAAGGTGAGTGATTTTTTCGTGTAGCAAAGCCACTTAAACCTGCAACAACTTATTATTTTGGCCTTGGGAGCAGTGGAAACAAGTTGCGAACACAGCAATGACCATCATCACCTTTTAAATTGATATGGTTAGCAAACAGTTGCTTATTTACAAATCCAGCAGACACAGAACAACAATATCATTAATTTAGGCTCGTGTTTCCACCTGATGGATGTAAGAAGTAATGTACTAGAGCCTTTCCTTTTAAAGCAGCTGCCTGCTGAGCTTGAAAACAGTGCTATGAGAGCGGTGAGAGTGAACCGAAACAATTAAATTGTGGGCCGGACAGCTAATGAGCCTGAACATGCCATAAATCTCTGTAACATTGTTTAAATTGTCACATTGTTCGACATTTTGATTTGATACATTGTTCTTATGAAAACATACATGGTAGCAGCTTTAAGTAATGTTCAATGTACATTTGTATTGTAATTAAAGAAAATATCAGTTGTCCCTTCACATGCAACTTTGTAGCTTGCCCTGTTTGTAAAGATTCACATTTGCATTTAAAAAGGCAAAAAATGTTTTTGCCTTTTGTTATTCATTAACTCACTGAAATACAACAATTTTACATCAGTCTTTACCCTTTTTTTCTTAAATGCGCACATTATGTGTTTAAACAACTTTTGGACACAGATTAAAGTTTCTTTTTCTTTTTATCTTTATACATGATCTGTACTGTTTTAAAATCTACAGAATTTCAAACACTGTGCATTCATCGATTTTTTATGAGAAGTTTGGTTTACAATTCTTATGGCTCTCTTTTGAAGTATATGAAGTATACCTGTCCCATCGGCTTGAAACAGAAAACCAGGTTTCAATGTGTCCATATTCTCAATAACTGATGCCACAGATGAAGCCCTGTTTCCATATGAAACTCTCTTTGTGGACACTTCTCCACCCACAGACAGCGTTAACTTCAGAGTTAAACCGCCAAAAAGTGGACCCACTCGTAGCTGTTGTCTCTCTCCCCTAGTAGACATCCTGAGTTGTTTATTATGCAGTTTTCAGAAAGTTACTGTCACATTTTAATACTTAAGGTTTTTCTCACTGTATAAACAATTTCACTTTTTTGACTTTTGCAGATGTTTGATTTGATATTTTCTCTCCTTCAGTTCCGTTCTCTGTCCATGGTGTCAGAGTGCCTGTTCTCCCTCATTAATGGGGACGACATGTTTGTGACGTTCTCGGAGATGCAGGAGAGCAGTACTCTGGTGTGGCTGTTCAGCCAAGTGTACCTGTACACCTTCATCTCCCTCTTCATCTACATGGTGCTGTCGTTGTTTATCGCTCTCATCACGGGAGCCTACGAGACCATCAAGGTTGGAAATGGGGTTGACTTAAACCAGGGTGTCTGTCTCTGTTCTGCTTTTTCATACTGCCAGAATGTTATTTTGGTGTCAGAGCTATTGAACCAGAAAGACACTGGAGAAAAATAGAATAAAACATAACAATAATGTATACTTGTTGATTTCTTCAGCACCAAACCCAAGAACCCCTTCACATCACAGACCTGCACGCCTTCATAGCAGAATGTACGGACGCTCCGAACTCTGGGAAGTTCAGGGGTCTGGAGACCTCGCCCTGCTCGTTCTTCTGCTGCTGTGACAGGTGAGGGTCCCCAGTTAGATTCTGCACGGGGACCTTTGTTCTATCCCCCCCCAAAAAAAAAATAAGATCAGAGTTCATAAAGATCACTAAATACCAATAATAAAAATAATATATGATTATGATGTCAAATATCATGATTATAGAAAATCTTTACATGAGCCATCTGTCATTGATTTCCCTCAGAACGACAACATATGAGGACGTCCTGTTGGTGAACTGAAGTTGACCTCTGTGACCTCAGAAGCCTCACTATCCTCCCCTGCTGACCACAGGGATACACGGCACACTCCTGACGCCCAGTGTCTCTGTACCAACATGCACTGTATCTGGGTCAAACCTGAAGGAGGAGTCACCGTCAGCTGGACCAGCACTCTGTTCAAGTCTTCTCTGTACAACAGTCTTCTTATCGGAAGAAGAAACCGAGGGCTGATGCAGAACTGGACCTGTCCTCTGTATGAGCAGGACTCTGCAGCATCGTGGATGACTAATGCACAGACATTTCTCTGTTTGTTGTTGGTTTTTAAAACATGTATTTTATGTATTTAATGATGCACAATGGTAAACCAGAAGTACGACCTATTGTTAAGGTACTATGTGGGTACAGTTGCTGAGTTTGTATAGTATTTCGAAATGAGTTTACATCTCACAAAACATATCTAACAACTTATCCCTTTTTTTACCCTGCTACTCGTTATTCTGAAATACCATGCACTTACCATGACCCTTACATTTAAAACACATTATTTGCTACAAAAACAACTTGCCAGAAGACACTAGAGTCAATTCACAATGGGACATGTAAATGCTGAATGAGGGAAATCCACCTTATAATAATCTGTCTTTTTTTAGACAATCAGGGAGATGGTTTCCAGAAAAATATTGGAAAAAAAGGACCACAAACAAACAGTATGAGGTTTCTGGTGTGGAATTGATTTGTTTACTCTCCTGTGAGCTGCACCTCTAGTATAAAGTTTCATAATGTTTCTTTAGCTGCGGTACTACAGCACAAACATCATATTGCCTTTCAGATACTATAGCTATGTTTTTATTGCTACACTTGGTTCCTGTAGTAGATTGTAGGCTGCATTGCATTTATCTGAGTAATGATCAATATACAGTACTTTACTTCACTAATGAAGCACTCAAAACTGCCTGTGGTTAGCTACAACAAGGAAAGCGGCTCTCCAGACCCATATGCACGTTTCTTTAATGATCACAAATGATGTGAAGAAACAAAGAGTTCATCCAGTGTTTAGTTAAAAATGTTAGCCTCTTTCTTGCTCTATACAACGGATGCAGTCTACAAACTGTATCTGACTTGTTTTAAGAGGAAATTGCCTTACAAAGTGGAGCAGGGTTTAGTGCAGATAAGAAGACGACTTAATGATAGCAGAAACATTTGTACCTTTGTAGTAATGTCCTGTCATGCTGAATCATGTGGCTTTTTTAGTCTTCATAATGAAGTCTTGTCTAAAACTGTAGCGCAGTGACTTGATCTTGAATTTCTTTGTCTTTGTACTTTGTATAAAACGCACAATAGAGTCTTACTGTCTGGACTCAAGAAGAGGTTTTTAGAAAAACAGTTGGTTTTGTGAAGGAGCGACGATCTCTGGTCCAAGCAGTAGCGGGTTAACAGGGTCAAGAGTCAAGCAGTGTCACATTTAAACTAAATATGATGATGGACCAGGTGTGTAATGTGCCAAATTCATCATAGTATGACATGCATGTATATATTACCTCGATGTACCTTTCCTCTGATGGTATGATGTTTTTTGTACAAATTATCTGAACTTGAACTGTACTTGAAAAATGCAAACATTAGAGACATGAGTCATCCTAAAGTCATCTACTTGGTGTCATATATATCCCCAAACTACTGATAAAAATTTCCCGGGTCATCTTTGATAATAAAACAGAGTTTTATTCAATTTTGTATCATTATATTTGACTTTGGGTGCAGTTCCTCTGGATTGTCAGAAGAGGGTGCAAGATGTTCACTTGTGTCTGGAAACTGTTCCATGCAACACTCTGCCAAAGGGCTGCAAGTTTATTTTTCTACTTTGTTGGCAGATTTTTACAAAAGGCACGTGGGGGATTTAAAACTATGATTATTCGATTTCAGTCTAACAGTCAAACACAGCTGTTGTTAAAACCCTGCATGTTTTAGTTGAGACGCTGCAGCATAGAGCGTTCAAGAGAGGAAATTGAAGTCTTTTTTTCAGAGCAGTCCGATATGATGAGCTCATTTCCTGGTTATTGAGCTTCCCTAGCGAAACTTGGCAGCTGATGTAGCACATCTTTGCCTTCCCCCCACTTAACCTATTACCATCATACATTATGTACTGCTCTGATGGTGCCTTCATGGTTCACGTCAGACTGTGTGAGAGGGAAAGGTAGAATTCGTAGTTGAATGCACATCATAAAAATATTTCATTTACCTAGAGAATTGTCATTTTCACACTTTTATTTTACAGGATGTGTGTGTATGTAGGACTACTTTTGATGCACAATGAAAGCCCTATGGTAATGTCTTGTTCCAGAAGCTGCTAATAGTCTATCAAATGTAGTTTCATTGTGCTGATGTCGGGTGTGGTCATTTGTTGATGCCAATTTGATCTCCGCTTGAATGGAAATGTGCTCCATTTACTCACGTGTGACTCGCTGTTTGAAGTTCAGGGCCTTTTATATTAGCAAAGCGCATCAGATCAAAAACGCAGAAGTTTCCTTTTCCTGTCTTATTATACAGTATAATGAGTCACTGAATCTGCGGCCGCCTGAGTTTGTGTTTGGTGTCTCAGTCTGTTTGTTTGTGTATGTGTGTGTGTGTGTGTGTGTGGGCTCACAGAGTGTGTTTTGTCCCACAGGCACTGTGTGCAGCTGTTTTTGCCAAGAGGTGTTTGGGCAGATGTGTGACCAGACCACACTAAAGAAACAGATTTAAAAGGAGGCCAAGTCTGTGTATAAAAGCCTTGTAGATTATCAGTCCATCCTAATTCTATTTTATACCAGAGCCCACGCTGAGCCACACATTAACATTATGAAGCAATCTGAAATGAATGGGCAGGATGTGAGGGGATTTAGTAGTTTTTTTCAGCTCTGTGATAAAATGATGGATGCCATGCATGCCTATAGTCAAATAAAAGAAGGATTCTAAATGGTTTAGTGACATACTTCTGGTAGATCCACACCAAAGAGCCAGCTTCCTGAGATTTGCTTTTAAACTTCTTTTTAATTCTACAGCAGCCGATTCATTTTAACATTCAAACTAACTAAGTTGAAAAATGAGTGAACCTTTATGGTGAGTGTTGGGTTTTCCCCCTCGCTCCGGCACAGGGCCCCTGCCCGACTGGAAAAACTGACAGGCTGCTGATGAAACAGCTGCCAGAGTCCTGTAAAGAGCAAGGATGGAGAGGCAGAGCTGAGACATTACTCACACACTTTTACTCTTCACTAAGGCACATTGAGATTGTGTGCACTACGGTTGATCATTTCTGGTAAGTCTTCATTCCACCCTTCACTTACAGAGTTTTAGGTTTCTCCTTGGTGAAGGCTTTTTCTTTTAAATGCCTCTATTCTTTCTCGTCGTCTCGGAGTTTTATTAGAGAAAACAACAGTTAATGTCAGACGTCTTGACCCATTCACTCTTTCACTCTCTGTGAGTTGCATCAGTCTTTATATGTCTTCTCCCTTGTCATTGATTTCTATTGTGGAGCCTGCAGCTGCAGCTCAACATTAAAAAAAAGCATTCAACTGGCAGCTATTGTGGGCTTGTACCATAGGGAAGTGGACACTGTGCTAAAATACAAGTACAGAAAATGAACTATCTACTATTTTAGAGAAACTTTTTTCACTCTGGAAGGATCTGTTTTATTCAGGCATACGCTCAACCATCCAATTTTCAGTAAACAGGAACAGAAACCTCTTTTGTAGGAATAAGAATATAACTTGGCGTCTCAAATTTCATTTTAAGCACAGAGACAAAACATTTGGGTGGAAGAAAAGGGTAAGGAGTGTATGTACAAGGTGCTTTACAAGACAAATGGTGAAATAATGAATACAAGCAAATGCAAGCAACCATTATACATTAAATTATAAATGTGAGGACAATAAAACTATTGTCAAAAGTAAAAATTGTAAAAAATAAAAAAATAAAAAATCTCAGCAACAAATGTATATGTTACAAACTGGAGGCAGACGTTTGAAAGACATGGGCATTTACTCTGTCAAGAGAAGTAATGCTGTTGGTTGCATTGTGGGAAATGCAGGACGCTATGTTTCTGGAGTTTGCCCCAAACCAGACAAAATCAGTTTTTTTCTGCCTCTGCTGCTTCAGGTTTTTACCATTCTTTATTGTGTCTCTTGTGAGTCAAGTAACTTTAAGGAAGTGCAGTACTAAATTGCTGGAAAACCCCTTCAACCACTTTCCACTGGCTTCCTGTTTTCTGCTTCCAATTGAGCTTGAATATATTTAGCTTGTTCTTGTGGAACTGAATTGTTTCGGGCAGTATTTTCTGTAAAAGGTATAATAAAAACCACGCTTTGTTGCACTTATAGCACGCGCTCTCTGTCCTCAGTTTTTAAACACTGACATTATGTGGCCCCTCACTCCCCAGATCACTCTTCCTTGGACCCCTATGTGGCCCCGGACCCCAGTTTGGGACCCCCCCTCGGCGCCACAGGGCAGAGCTCGGGTTTTGGTTTGAATTTGACGTCACGTCTGCTTTGCATAACCACCGGTCTCGCGCTTTTGATTGGACCGCTCGCGGGATTTAATCTGCACGTTTTTTTATGAACACCACGCTTCGCCCTCAATCTGCCGCCGGACGCCCCTGTCACTCCCCCCGCCCGGCTCCATCCTTCATGAAGGGAAGCAGCCTGCCGCCGCCAGCCGCTGTTCAAACGTGGAGAGAAGGACACGGAGAGAGACGCTCGCAGCTGACTGCGTGGCTCCATTGTTAGTCCGGTTCAAATTTACGACTCTGTCGACACATTTAGTGCGTTTTACCTCAGTGCTGGACCGAAAGGGAGGGACTGTTTGTTTCTCCGAGAGTCTCCAAGAACCGAGTCGGCGGTTTGAAGGTACGGACAATTCACAGCCTTGTAACGTTTCTAGCGCCAGCGAAATGATTTAAGTTACGCCACGTCGTCTTCTCGTGTCTTTGTACTATTTGAACCGCAAAGTGCCTCAAAAATGACAGTTTTGTACGCGGAAGCTCGCCGCATGTTTGGCACGTCCTTGCAAATGAACCAAGCGTGATTTGTTTTGAAGCCATGCGCCCTATTTGTAATGTGGAGTGGCCAGTTTGTGGCTGTGTGTGATGTGTTAACGTTAGCACGGCACGGCACGGTTGGGCGGTGCTTTCGGCGCGTGTTTTCGCTCTCAGAAACGCCATTTATGTGTGCGTACAGTGCGACGCAGCACTACGCTCGGTTGTATCGGGTTAAATGTATGTGTTGAACGCAGCGAGCCGCCCCAGCGTTCACCGCTATTGTTCTGTGTGGCTTTACTGGGCCTTTTGCTAAACCAGGGAGAATTCGGCGTGTTTGTTCCCGGAGACAAATGGTATTATTAAAGCTTCACTTGAGGCTTGGACAAACACCCAGACATTCTCATAACCGCGGCTCCAAAGGAGAGGTGGGGGTCCTGGGACCACCTAGGGGTCCTTGACAGGGGCCCAAACAACAGGAGGAACAGTTTGATAATGTTAGACACCGGTGGTGGTGGGGAATACAATCTATGAAGTGTCCCATGCGCTGATCAAAAATATATAAAATATCTGATCAGGGCTTTCAGGTTTCATACATCAGATATATTGATGGATATGAAAAAGTAATTTTGAAGCAGCTCGCGCATTGCCCGCACACCCCAGTCCTTCAATATCTTCTCAGTTGTTTCTTGCCAAGATGACCATCATCATCAATCATCTCTGTTTTCATATTTGCATCTATATACACATGGAGTGATCTCATTCTTGACTTGGCAGAGCCACACGAGAAAAAGGAGGAGCACAGAGAGCTCAGGCTCTCAGACGGCATCTCCTGCAGATCTCTGCGATAGAGGGATGCTGTTTTGGCTCGGGAGTCTGCATTACATAATCTGTGTGTTTGAGGCTGCCTGGGTGTGGTGGGCAGGGTTCGGGTGTGGGAGCGGTGGCACTCTGCTTGGCTTCAAAAAGGTATTTGACATGCAGACACTCACAGGGGAAGTGTGTCACCTCCTGAAAAACCCTCGTGCTGCTGCTGCCAGGAGTTTATCGTCACCTGGGTGTGAAACCATGTGTGAATGACACACACAGCTTTCTCTCTCTCTCGCCCGACCTGTCTTTCTGGCAAAGCTGCAAGAGCTCCTTGTAGGGCACAAGGGCACAAAAATGCAGCCGTCTTGTGCCTGAGTTTCAGGGACTTAGCTGTTGTTTGTGTCCCGCAATCCCAGCGTGCACTGGTCAGTAGTCTAATGTTGCATTGAGTTTAGCCTTGTCAATAAATAAAGTTGGGAAATATTATGTCATCATGTTATATTTATCAAGTATTGGTGTCAACCATGTGTTCAAGCATAATCTTAAAAAATACTACTACTTTATCTTTTATTTTTAACCATTGATTTGTGGAGATTTAATTTACTTCCCTGTTGTTTGTAGTCCCACAGACATTTCTGCTGAAGTTAATGAACCCAATATGTAGACATTATTTCAACTGGTAAGGTTTTCCTTTGCTGCAACCTGTGTCTTTTGAACAAGGTGACAAAAGAACTGTTCCTACACCAAGTAAGAAAAGTATGTTGTGTTTACGTGGTGTATGAACAAATACATGTTTGCAGATGAAGGCACCACCTCTTCCAAATCCCGTAAGAGGTCTAATTTACAGTCAGATCCAGCCTCAGAACGGGAACACAGCCTGTGTTTTTCTACTGCAAACCACTTCCGCTCTCCACGCCTAGATTTCCGTTTTCCTTTTCCTAAATGCCAAAGTAAACCAGAAGGGCGGCTTAAAATAGTTCTCTCAGTGCATCCTATAACCTTGAGAAGGCTCAAGGGATTAGATAAGGTGTTTTGGATAAAGTATTATAAAAGAAAGTTATAGTACTTTTAAATCCTGGCTCCTCTGAACAGTTCTTATTCATAAATGTTCTCTCGAACAGAAACTGGAAGTGTGTTTTTTTTATTTTTAATTTTTTTATTAAATCATGAGATTGTATTTGTTAAATCACAAAACCTTCACTTTCTATCTGTTAGTTCAGAGTTGCTACAAATTCATTGTGTGTTGTCTCTGTCAGTCCTGGTGTGTGCTTCTGCCCCGTGAACTTCACATTGCTTGCTTTTATGACTCGGGCAGGTCTGTGTCGCCTAATGGGGAGTCTACAGTTGTCGTTGTTTATTTCAGGCATGTTGGAGAGAAATACAGGTAGTTAACATAGCAACATTTTCGCTACTGTGACTGTTTCAAAATGGATGCCATGCATTGGGAAACAAATCAAGCCTGCTACTGTGTGACAGAGTAAGTGAAAATGCCTGGTCTGTGTGTCTTCACTGAAATACCTAGAATACTTTCTGGTCAATTACTCGAAGACCTTTTTTAAGCTCACAAAGCTGTCAGATTTCAGCAACCCTAGCCAGCCTGCCCAAAAGTAGACTGTATTCGAGACGACAGGCCTGTGAGCACTGCTATCTGCTGTCTCTCTACTACCAGCTTCACCCTGTTAAATGGTGTGATATACTGTCGGATTAATACATTTAATGGCTGATGATTTGTGCTGTTTATTCAGCTTAGTGTGGGTTAATGTGCATCAGTCCAGCTGCTGTGAGAGGATACGATGGTTATATGGATGTTGGGGTCAAGGGTTCAAATCTTTTTTTTTTTTTTTTTATTTAAATTTTTCCCATAGTGTGAGAACAGAATGTATTTACCAATTCCGAT
This sequence comes from Nannoperca australis, assembly GCA_036023655.1. NCBI lineage: Eukaryota > Metazoa > Chordata > Actinopteri > Centrarchiformes > Percichthyidae > Nannoperca > Nannoperca australis. The sequence goes on along the minus strand of JAVQJD010039369.1, from coordinate 4,110 downwards.
CAGATTCAATTGATATGTTGGTTATTTTGCTTGGTTCATAAAAGCCCATCACAATTTTCAAGAGCCTAAGGTGACATTCAACTAATCGCGTTCCAGCCCTAGTTTGGTTCAGTGGATTTCGACCTGGCTGAGATGGTACTGAGCTTCCATCTGTGAAGGCTATCATCTGTACCACATTTTGGCGCCTTTCAGAATGTCTCTTGTTTGAGAATTTGCTCAAAAATTAGCGCAGCTGAATGGAAAGCACAATCCCTGCACCGCACAGCGCATTTGCATCTGCTTAGGAGTCAGCTGCTTTTACAGCCTGCAACCAGTGTCAGTCTCGGTTCCACACCCATGGAAATTCAATCCCATCTCCAGCCTGCTTTACTGCATCTGTTTAGGTCGACATGCAGGGTTAAACAATATATCATCAACCACCCTTCAGGTTGTTGTGCGTGTCCTGTGTTGCTTTTGACTGTTCAGTGTGTGAATGGTGAGACGACGTGGTGTAACTCTTGTGTCTGTGGTTTGGAGGCTGGTACACTCATGCCCATTAGGATAAAGTGGTAGGCGCTGCCGCTGCATTTTTAGGCACTCAGTCTGTCTGGGACTGTGAGGCTGGGCTCAGTGCACTGTAATTATTGAAAGAGTGGTTCAGCACTTTCATAATCTGTTTGGTATCCAAAGTGAACTAACAAAGACATATTTTGCTGTGCCATTTAAAGTTGGTTTAAAGAGTCCTCTCCCGTGTGGGTGTGGTGTCCGCTTGTCTTGAGATTGTGGTGCGACTTGGAATTGTATGCAGTTGAGCTTGTTCTGTCATCAGATCCTGAAAGCCGTCTCATGAAACATTGCCAATGTGCTGCATATCTTTGCATATTTTGTATGAGATTCTGGCAGTGGTCCTGAAGATGAGTGTGGCGAAAAAAAGGCAGCCAGACGAGGCTATTCAGTTTGTGTTGCTCCACTAGTTTCTGGAGCTTTCGCCAGCTGCCACTAAGGTGGCAAGCTAGCAGGTGACGGAGTCCTCAAGATTTGTTGTCGTTTTAGGCAGCTGCCTTTTAAAAAAAATAAAGTTTCTTAGTTGTTTATATACAATGTAGAACCAAAATACCTTTGCACACTGCTTCTCCGATGCTTTGGTGTCGTGATTATCCAGTCAGCATGGCTTTGCTTGCTAGTGTCCTTCATTTTTATTTCTTAACACTGCTAGGTCAATATATTGATATTAAATTTTAAGAGTGCCATCTGCTCGACCGAAATGCAAACTTGCTTTCAAATTTTGAATTTGAACAGATCATTACAGTTAAAATATAAACATTTTTTCTTTGTTCAAACAAATGGTCACATTTCTAATAAAACGTGACATCTCCATGAGATAATGGGAAAAGTGTATGTGTGTATGTATTTGATCTAAATTAGATTTGACATTTGATGGTGATGTCTAAACATGGCCCTATTTTCCACGTATAGCAGCTGTCTCTACTTGCATCAGTATGGTGTATATTTTGATCTTTTTAGTTATTGTCTGAGGTGAATCAATGTGCACAGCAGCTATAAAGGTGTGTGTTTGTGTTGGGCATATACCGTGCATGACAAAGTCCAACCCGAGTACTGACTAATTGTGGTGTGTGTGTGTGAGTGTCGCACAGTTCAGGGGTGTGGCTGTGGGTTTGGGTGGCTGTCAGAGAGAGAGAGAGGCAGGCAGGCGATGCGTGGGATCACTGTCCATCTGGCCTCAGCTCACCCTGCCCAGTCAGATGCATGGTAACTGATCTGGCCCTCGGGCTCTCTAACATTGTATTGACTATCTGTCTGCCTTGGCGGTTGGTGCACAGTCCTCACCCCCCCCTTTTTTTTTTTGGTGCTTTTATTAGTTAGTTGACAGTGGAAAGCAACAGGAAACATAGAGAAGGAGATAACATGGGAGAAAGGTCCTTGGTGGGGAAAGTGTTACGAGTTTTATAATGCAGTATGCCTGGTCTAAATCTATTTTATGGCCATGGCTTCAGTCCCTCCATACTCTGCCTTTTATTTTCCATCCATTCTAACAATCCTCCTGCAACTGTTTCTACCCTATGTCCTCTTTTCAAATGAGGTTTAAAAGGTTGGTCACTGTTTGACTTTTGTGAACAGTGATAATTAATTGTTGGTAATTAAACAACATAATAGAGAGAGAATATTTAATTTTGGTATTAACAGTATGCAATGTAACTTTGTAATGCCACGATTCAGCAGTGACATGAGTGGGACTACAGCTGCAGATATACATCTCTGATTGGGGCATCGAGTTTAACCTGTGACAGACTAGCAGTCCCCTGCGTTCAGTCCATACATGTAGTATGCATGTCTACTGTATAAAGGAGGCGTCGTCCGTCCTTCCCCCTTTTCATCCTGCAGCTTGTTCGATATACCTAGGTTCTTTTGCGTGAAGTTACCCGAGCCAGCTGCTCCTCCGTCCCGTTGCACAAGTTAATCCACTCAAAACCCACCCCCACTCCCCCAGGCATCAGGCCTGAGGGGGTTACATGGTGCACAGTGCAGACAATACACCCTCCCCCTCACAGTACCCTAATGTACTTAGTTCTGAATACTTAAGATCGTTGTTGTTGTTTTTTCTATCTGAATGCATATCCACAAATGCATGCTCTCCCTCCCTCCCTGGTTGAAGGTGCCAACCTACTGACTTTACTCACCCCGCTGTTGGCAGCAAGGCGTGACCAGTGCTTTTCGAAAACCCTGCCAGCTTTGTAACAGATTGTAACCCATTTCCCTGCAGTCTGTCAGACCACTTCGCTGCCAATAGCCGGCAGTCCATCCCGTTTTACTGCCACTCCCTTTAAAGGCTAACTGGCTTAGTCTATTTAACTTGTAGCCACACTTAACCACCTGCTCCAAATGGCCTTATTGAGTAGCTTACGGTCACTTAGTACATGTTAGAGTCCCTGTTGAATTGATTAGTATAAGCTGCATGTTTAACGTCAAGCCCGACCCCCCTTGATGAAAGTAATAGCATTGTCTGTTTTGTCCCATGGAGCATCCTGATATCTTCAGTCATTTTTAAATCTGTTTTTATTTTCATGTGTACAGACAGTGAGCGGGATATTATAATGTGCAATTATTATGGAATTATATTATTTTCTCCACTAATCTAATTAAAGGTGTAGTTTAAGCCATATCCCTCGCCTTTGTTTACTGTATATTATGCTTGTAGAGAGGGGCGGGGGTGGATTATACATTGCTTCACACGTGGGACAATCTGGGCTAATCATTGTAGCTTTATGACAGCGTTTGATCTCGGAGTCTTTTCTAGGATGTTTTCCATGTGCCTTTCTCTCTAGCACAAGTATGAACTGGATTTGTCATTAACCGGTTGAGTGCTCTCTTATTAGGTATTAAGTTAATTAGTTACTCTGCATCAAAAGGTGGACATATTAAAATATATCAATATATAGTGGTCACTATGAATTGTTCTGAAGAACACTCATTGCAGACATGGCTTGAGGTTCTTGATGTTGGGCTAGTAGCTGTATCAGGTCATATTTGTATTCCCTATGTTTTACTTTGGGTACATTACTGCTCAGTAACACTGGGGTTCATCAACAAGTCCGCGTATTCAGGAGAAGCATTTGTCACGGCAGTCTTGGGATGTAAAGACGGAGATGTAGGGCTTGTCGACACTTTAACGCTGGCTTGTTGTTTGGATTGGTATCGGTAAGATCATTGACGGTTAATGTGGTTCTTTGTCTACAGATAACGAGGTGCATGGCATGCCATTCATCTTCTTGATAGTTTTCTGCAAGGGCTGAGGAGCCTCTGTAGGTAGCCCTGGCCTGCATGCACACACAAACGGCTTCAGTGGTTTCCAGGATCTGGAAAAAGAAATGGAATCTCTTCCGAAAGCTTTGGGACGGTGCTTCCTTTTGTTAAGGGTTAAAGCAGTCCTACCCAGTCATAACCCCTCCCCTTCACGAGGGAGTTCATTATATGGGGGGGGGGGGGGGGGCGGTTTAGCAGTGCTATGGCTTTGGGTGATTATTAAAAAAAAAAAAACCACAAACAAAATAAAGGAATATGATGATAACAAAATAAATTTGAAACCGAATATTAATGTTTGAAAGCTTCCAT
>JAVQJD010039355.1:0-30013 GCA_036023655.1 Nannoperca australis | reverse complement strand
GTGTGTGTGTGTGTGTGTGTGTGTGTGTGTGTGTGTGTGTGTGTGTGTGTGTGTGTGTGTGTGTGTGTGTGTGTGTGTGTGTGTGTGTGTGTGTGTGCTGGAGAGTGTCTGAGAGAGTTAGAAAAAGGCTTTTTTTGAGGATTTATGCTGCAAGTTTTGTATTATTCAAATTTCTACTTATGTGTGTGTGCATGTATGATTGGGTTCTCTGATGTCTTAAAAGAGGGCACTTTGAAATGGACATCTTTCTCAGAATGTCACCATTGTCACAGATCTTTATAAAAAACATCTAAAAGCTTTTTCACTTCTATGCCACAGGATATACTCTCATATCTTTGCATCTATGAATAGAAAACACCAACTGTTGGATCGCATGGTTACTGTTTTTATAAGTGATGCTATAAACAGCTGTTACTGAACGCACTGCCACTAAACAGTCATAAGCTCCCTTTTGTTTCCACCAGGCCTCGACACCTTGGAAACTCAGGTTTAGTTAAACATGTCGGTCTCATTCACCTTGCTCAGGGAATGAATGTTACACAGGAGTAAAATCAAGACACTGCCGCATTTAAATGGATTTCAAATACAGCTTAAAGAGCCTCATCTAAAATGACATAACAGCATACTATATACATGAATATGTATGTACAATACTCCTTTTACTTCTCTGCCGTGTCAACATGGCACATGTTGAGTCAACTGTCAGTCCTCCTGGGCTGTTATGCAGAGAGCGGAGGGGGTAAAGATGGCACAGCCAGTACCGACTGGCTGACTGACTGACTGACTGCCATCTGGTACCCGGCCGTTATGTAAAGCTTGTTCGCCACAGGCTCGAAGAAGATGCAAAACGGGCTTGTTTAATCCCAAAGCTTCGTGGATGAACAGAATTATGATGATGGTGTTAAATACTGTATATACACACACACACACACACAGGTAAATGCATTACAGGGCTCTGACAGTGATGAGACAGTCAAGAGTGGAGGTAAAGACCTGTAATCTCTGTCTGACAGAATCAAGTTAAATGTACAGAACATTGTACATATTTGTCATCGACCAAACAGCAGCAATAACGAACATTTACCAAAATATCCCATCGCATGGTTTTCATTATTCTGCACAGATAAATGTCACAGTAAAAATACAGTTGAACATCTAAACAATACCACCACACTTGTATTTAAACCACAAACTGGTGATGAGTTCATCTTTGACCTACAGTATCTATTCTCTTGTGTATCATAAACTATTTCAGTGTTCATTTCAAGCAGCGTCATAACAGCTGAAAACCAACTACAGCTTCCGTCACAAATCCACATAAATATCAGGATTCCCTCAGGATTACAGAGGACACTGCCCGCTCTGACTCAAAATACTTAGTTTTTATTGAGCACCGCTGTTATGCAAGGACAATCTGAAACACTAACTTCTAATTGTTATGAAAAAAAACGGTACATTTTCACTCTTTTAAAAGGGGTTCCCAGACCAATCAATTTAGCCAGCAGGGATTAGGCCTTAGGTCCTTTGAGTGTCTTGGCCAGTCTTTCCATATGGTGTTGTCTGAGTATTCAGGTCAATACATACTGCAGATTCAGAGGGTCCAACACACACACACAGACGGTTTCTGCTGAGAAGGTTGATCTATAAGGCACAGTCGGAGATGTCATATCGCGCAGTATATGTGTGTAAATGTAACATTTATTTCTTCCTATTTACAGTTGTCTAAGTGTAATTTTCATGACTGTTGTTGATATTTTTCATCAGGGTTCTGCGAACCTTCAGTAGTGATTCTGTGTCATGTGCACTGTAAAACTGTCACTGACTCTTTGCCAATTAAATCTGTTTTCAGAAAGAAATGTTACTCTGTGTCTGACTTTCGTATAACAGTTGGTGAATCTGTTACTTTGCTGGTTTGTGGAACAGCTGTTGCTTGTGTATTTTCTAGTGTGGAGATGAAACTTTCCAGAAAGCGTTAGACAAACGGCCTCCATATCAAATATATCTGTGCAAGAAGGTGGAAATCAACATCACAATCTGAAACAAAAAATATTTTCTCGATATCCATCCAACAACTCATTTACACCAAGTTGTTTCTATTATATAGTCTACCCTCATTCATATTAATGGGGTGGACAAAATAATAGATACAAAGCTCTATGTTACATCCTATACTACATCCTCCAACATGATCATACAGTTGAATTAACACCTCTTTAAGTTTAAAACAAAAACTGAACATTATAACCTTCATGAAGAGAGGATTTATTACAGGACTACATTAGTTTTAGCTGGTAGTACCTAATAAACTGGCAACTGAGTGTATTTGGGCTGCAGAATTCAAGTAAACGTGATAAAACCATAAAACACTTGCACTTAGTTAGTTAGTTATCACACAGGCCTACTTGCAGTATAACCTCCACAAGCACTGATTTAAAAAAAGTTATACTATGGTTTAAAGAAATAGTTTGACATTTTGGGAAATACACTTATTGGCAACGAGAGGATCAGTTCTACTCTCATACTTGTATGCTAAATATGAAGCTACAGTTTGTTAACTTAATGTAAAGACCGGAAACCGGGGAAGCTTACTAATTAATACATATCTCATTTGTTTAAGCCGTACAAAACCCAAATTGTGAAAATGACAGGTTGGAGTTTTTCCCAGGATTAAGTACCGGACAATTTCTTGGCTGGGAGGAGTAACTTACTGGAGTCTCCACTGGGTCCGTGATTGCAGCAAGTCTCCCACATAACCGCTTGTCAAGACAGCAACATGTTAATTTCAAACACAACACTGGTTTTGAAAAAATGAAAAAAGCTATCAGCTACTGGTGCAGATAGCTTCATATTTACCGTATAGACACAAGAGTGGAATGAATCATCTCATCTATCTTTCAGCAAGAAAGTGAATATGCGTATCCTCAAAACACTAAACTATTCCTTTAAAAGCTTTTACTACTTAATATCATCACAAGATGTTTAGTGTCAAAATGGTTGCAGGGTCAGGATTCTTTATACCCGCTGCTTTTATTTTCCTGATCAGAAATATTTTGAGACTGAAAGTTCTCAGTCTCATCACAAGGTGCATTAAGTCAGTGTTCTGGAGCTTTGATTGTACCAGCGCCTGTTATATTTTGACATTATCACCACATTTACTTAAATATTGAGAATCTAGCATTCAAAATAAAGTTTACAAAAATGAAAATATCAGACTCTGCAATCAGCTTTTGCTTTCAGCTGTAGCTCTCAGTGTGATTTGTTTCTGCTCTGCATCCTTAACACAGTAAAGTGCTGCTGCTTGACTAACAGGTTCATTGAGGGCAAGTCCAGCAAGCCACTCACTGCCTGAGCATCAACTGGGCACTAAATTGATTCTAAATCCGTACAACAACTCCATCAGTCTCTTTAATAAATAAACAAAAGCAACACGACCTCTGGAGCCCCGCAGTTCAACTCAGGCACTTCATGACACTCAATCCCTGAGATGGTTTTTATGAGCTACACATCAAAGCACATCAATCAGTTCATCTTTCTGTCCCCAAGCACTTTGTCCAAGAAAAGTGCGTAATAACTACTGCAGAAGTTCTGGGCTTAAAGAAATCTGCTATATAATGTAGAAATAACTATCTTACTTGATATTCTGTGGACATTTTAGAGCTGAAACAATAAATCTACTAATTGATTCGTCAATCAAAACTAAATTCTGCTAATATCTTTATAATGAATCAATTATTTAAACCATTCATTCAAAAATGCCAGAAATGCATTGATTCCAGCTTCTCTGTGGTGAGGATGTCTGTTTTATATCATTGTTTCATCATGTGAAAGTTAGTAAGACACAAGTAGGTTTTTCTTTCTGTGTGAAGTCATTTGAGACGTATTCAGTTAAAGAGAAACATAAATGAACTTGAAAAGCAAAGATGCTTTTAATACAAAGTCATTCCTGTTGCAGTTTGCAGAGTTTGAAGAAACTGGTGTTACTGTAACATCACTGTTTAAGTGTAAAAGTATATTTTTTATTCAGAATGACATTTATCATTAGTCGGTTAATAAATAAGTAAATCGAGAGAAAATCCTATTTTCTGACATTTCACAGACTATACAATTCATCAGTTCAAATAATCAACATATTCATTGATACTGAAAACAACAAAGTGAGTTAAAGCCCAAATTCAAGATTGAAAAGCCACGACTTGACTATAATGTCAATGTGTCGTGTTCTGGAACATGCAAAAGTCCAACACTTACTCACAATGAAATATAATTTATCTGCTGCCAAATGTGCTTTGATCAATTTTCTCACCATGTCACAGAACCACACTATAACTTTACATAACACTGACGAGCAGGTCAGTGAGCATTCCAGCTTAAAAAAGACGCTGGGTTCATTTAGAGAGGGGCTAAGAATAATAATCTGTGTGTGCGCGCGCGCGCGCGTGTGTGTGTGTGTGTGTGTGTGTGGGTGTGTGGGTGTGTGTGTGTGTGTGTGTGTGTGTGTGTGTGTGTGTGTGTGTGTGTGTGTGTGTGTGTGTGTGCGCAACAACAGCTGCAACTGTAGTCCCTTCTCTTCTGGCTCTGTTTCCCCCCGGGATCCCAGCAGTGGACGCTGACTGTCTGATCACCCCCCACCCCCCCTCTCCTCCCCGGTCCCAGCTAGTCAGCTGTCACTCTCTCACACAGCCTCATAACGCTACTCCCACCCCAAATCTGGGGCACGCAATGCCTGAGTGCAGCACAGCCGTACAAGTTTAGAAGTCTGACAGTCTGCAGAGCTCGGACTCACACAAAGACTGAACACAAAGGCCGGGTCTCGTTACGATTCAGCAGCCAACTGTGACTTATTGCCTGAACAAAATGATGGGACCCGTGCGATGCTGATATAAAAAAGGGATCATCCTCATCAGAAGGGGGGGGGGGGGGGGTGAATAGAGAATGCATTTATGTGCGTGCATGTATACTTCTGTGACCCCTCTGGATCCTACTATCGGCTAATTTCCTGCCTCATCTTTCAATAAGCCCTCAGCTGTGCAGCCACACAGCTCCACCTTGGCCCTCAGGAATGCGCTCACGTTTCACTTTTTATAATGGTCAGCAACTGAAAGTCCACAATCGTCACTCAGTGCAGCTTTCTGCGAGGAGTTCCCACAAGAAACACGAGACACGTTCACACATGCTAAAGCTAGCAAAACCATAGGTCATTTGTAGTAGCACATAAACACCCCCACTTTTGGAAATGAAAGACTACATCTTAAAGCCACAAAGCGGAGCCAGATTTGGCAGAGATAAATGCAAGAGTTAAATCTAGGGCGAATTATTTGGGATTTAACATCTGGCCGCTTTGCGGTGCAATGCTTGTGGTACAAGATAAGTCTCACACTCTCTTGTTCTGCTAATGCATGCAAAGTAGAACTTTACGGACATGAAACGATGTTGCATTAAACATTATCAATCCGGGCTTGTAATGAGTTGGAAAAGAAACAGCTTTACACAAAAAAAGCATAAATAACGCTTAAAAAAATGTTCACTGCATGAAAAAATGCTGTTGTTCTTTTTGCATGTGGAGTTAAACATGTTCAATGGGTACACCTGTAAAAAAAAAAAAACATGTATAACAATGTAAGATATGAGGGTGTAGTATATGCATAAGTCAAACAAATGTATGTGAATGTGTAGATACAGAAAACTGCAGCTTGTTTGTGCAGATGTTAGTACGCATATAAAGTAGTTGAGGTGTTAATGGAACATATCGCTGTAAATAGGTCAACATAAGCTCGAAACAGCTGCATACAGCCATTACAAATTTACAGAAGTACATAAGAAGTGTGCACATTTACAATGTGTGTATTTTATACTATTGTAGTGAAACATACATTATAGGTATTATATTAATACAGACATTAGAGCTGAGAAATCTGACTATTAAAGTGATAATAAGACTTTTCTGAGACAACAAATGCAAAAAGTATGTAAAATTACAAACAAAATAAAAACTGATGTTCAGTGCAATGAACTGTAGTCAACTGTTATGCATTACATCCTGCAACGGTCGCCAGGATGTTAAACATTAGTCTATTGGTAGAAAATTAATCGTCAACCCTACGAGGATTGATTTATCATTTTAATAATTTCTCAGGCAAACATTTACTGTTCCCAGAGTCCCAAATGTGAGAATTTGATGCTTGGCTTTGCTTTATATAGTGTGTTTTGGACTGGACTGCATATTATTTTTGATAAAACCATGAATTGATTATGCAAAAATATTCTTTAGTTGTAGCCCAACTTGGTAACTTTAGAAAATAAAAAGCCATACAAACATATCGAGTTCACTTTTACAATTACAAATGATCCTATCATAATGTAAAGATGGATGCCAGCAGTGGTGAATATTTCAACCTGACAGAACACGACACCCTTTTTTGTGGTCAGACTGCAACATGAAGCTCCCTGCAGACCACCATACATCCTCTGAAGCCACGAGTGATGTCTTTGGGTGCTCTGACAGGTGAATACACAGGAATGTCTCCCAGTTTGATCTCCTTTCTGCCAGCCAGTCTTTTGTGAATCCGAGGAATTCGACGTGTATTTGTACAAATGCAGTCTGACGTTGCTCTACTGTAACTCAACCACAGACTAGCAGAAGTGACGGCGGTGCTGTTGTTTCAGGGCTGTCGGCTCTGTTAGTCCTGCTGTGTCCCGCCTATCTAATCTTCTTGGGGGGGTGAAATCAGACGGTCCTGGTGCTGAGTTTGTAGTTGGGATTTATTCTAGAGCTGAAACAGTTAGTCGATTAATTCTTTAGTCAATACACAGTAAATTCATTGACGACAATTTTGATAATCTACAAATCATTTAAGTGATTTATTAAGAAATAATGACAATCGCTGGCTACATCTTCCTCCAACCCATACAACCTCATAGGTCCTAACCTCCAGTGGCAGGACACATGACTCCCTAAACGTCAGAATAGATTGTATGCCAACGTCATATACCGCCATACCGGACCTTCGTCCTCATGTTAATAGTAATAATAGTAAGAAACCAAAACTACTTGGTAAGGTTTAGAAAAAGATCCTGGTTTGGGTTGAAATTAAAATTTTAATAAAATAATAATAAAATAAAATAACCATTAGGAACAGCCAGGGTACAACTTAAAGAGTAATTCTGGTATTTATACAAAAAGTTTGGGTAGGTCTGGTAGATCATCAAGTACATCCATTAAAAGTGTTTGTTCGGCCACTGACAGGCTCAGATTGTTATTGTAAAAGTCTAACATTATGGAAAGGATCCCTACAGAGACTGACCTTTTTGTTACAGAGTAAGATCCTTCTTGTTTAACCAGAAAGAAAAGTTTCACTCTGAGTTGTTGACGACGTTCCAGGAAATTATCGTCACATTAATTAATAATGAAATCAAACTTTAGTTACCACAGCTACCATCTAACTTCTGAAGAGCTACAGTAACAATAACAACAAGAACAGCGACTCATTTATTCACTTTTTTCTGTCAACACAAGCAGCACGGACCCCCGCACCGACAGCACCACAACATGTCATTATGTGCTGCTTCCATTCACTGCTTCTCAGCGATAATTTACAGGAGCTGGTTTCCTCCTGTCAGTCACAGCAGCCTCCCCAGTCAGAGGAAAAGACTCTTCCATCATCATACACTCAGATTAGAGGTGACCCCTGCTAATGGCTCAGCGGACGTCGTTTAAACTTCACCACCCCCTCAACAACAAAAGCCTCAATTTTTATGAAGCCCCTCCAATTCTCTTAAACCCCTCAAACAGTAAATAATTGAGCCTTGTACTTAGCCAGTCTTATCTCTGCAGGGTGTTGTATTCATGAAGTGACTGCTTGCACTCATGTGCTTTTAAACACCAATGGATAAACTACACACACACACACACACACAAGTGCATGCCCACTCACTATTAATTCCCGCCTCTATTTCTGTCATTCCTGCACACACACACACACACACACACACACACACACACACACACACACATCGCCCCAGGGGGTCTGCCTCTTCCCTGCTTTCATTAAATCATAATCTGCAGGCCAATGGGGGCTCTTCGTCATCATTAATCCAGATTAAACCCAAATCTTCAGTTCTGACTCACACCCACAGACAGTTATTTAACGCTGCATCCTGTTACTCGACATAAGTCTTCATCAGCGCCCATTTAGTTGGCACATCTTTAAAAAATATATATATATTTTCCCACGCAACTCAAGGTCTGTCCTTTTCAGCCATTTGCTCATAAATTGATCTCAGCTGTCTGACATCTGAAACAGTCCCCCACATTTTCCTCAACGTCCGTCTCAATGCTTGAAGAGATTTTTTATTTTATTTTTTTTTTAAGAAAAGGAATGGAGAGTGTGGGAGAGAGAGATGCCTGCAGTTGACTACTGCTCCTAAAGTTAATGTATTTCCAGGCTGAAGCACAGGGCTGCAAGTGGAAGCTCGGTCTCATCGGGTGTATCCATAATGACAATCTGCTGTATGGATTTTTTATATACGCTATAGTTTACTTTTCACAGGAAACATCTGATAATGGAGATAGATAGATCCTCGTCAATCCCCTGCATGGCCGTTTCCCAACAAAACACCTCAGATCATTGCATGGTATATATATATATACTTTTGGACAAACCTAAACCCCAGATACCACCTGATATACAGCAGTAGGGTACGAAACTCAAGATATGCAGCAGAAGGAACTTTAAGGTCAAGGTAGAATATATGTCATTCCCTCCACATACAGTCCTCTGTAGGCCAGAAAATCAATGCCACTCTATATGTTGTCAGAGTATTTTATTTGGAGGTATTTCATTTATTTTAAGAATAAAACCAATTTGTAAAACGTGTTGTTTTGTAATATTTTGCTGTTGTTTTGCTGTATGTATCCGCACACTACGTTTATTAGGCCGCTGCCTGTTTCTGTTTGAGACACAAACCCTGATTATATTTGTTGTTACAAGGTCACGTTTATTGAGATTTACACAAGCCTGTTATTTACATTGTTACCTACAATGGATTTGTGAAATATTATGCAAACATTTTGATGCAAACTGTGAAAAGGAAAACTTCAGCTTTCATCAGGGGCCAGATATTGTTGTTAGAGGGCCGGGTTTTGCCTTCCACTGCAGTACTCAATATACAGGGGAATTCAATTCTGTTCCTCCAAATGGTGACAGTACATTTTGCCTGCTTATTTTAATTGCAGTAACTGACGCAGATTAATTGCATATAAACATAATTTGTATCCAACAGAGTTGAACTAAGGAAAAGATTTTTCCCCTCACTCCTTTGCTTTTTTCCTCTTGCCACCCAGCATGTGGCCTCAAGGGAAGGGCTCAGTAATCATGCCCCCAATTCTGTCCGGTATCACAAGCGCATCGCTATTCCCGGGATGTGTGGATTGCAACATCCAAAGTCTTCCTCATCCTCATCGTGCATGCTGAAACATCGGTTCTGCATCACTGAATCTCCTCAGAGAGAGGGATGAGGAACAGTGAGGAGAAGATGAAGAAGGGTGTGATAAGAGGCTCTGGATGGCCTGAAAGCCACTGGATGAATAACTACAGATTGGCATCACAAACAGAAGCCAAGACATCTAGAGTGTTAAATCAAGAAGGACAGAATTTTAGTGAGCCGGTTCAACATTTGTTCAGTAATTATTCCCTCTCTTACCATATAGTTGTGAGTCAGCAGTTTGATTCCCAGTGACCCACAACCTAACCTTTTGAATCGGGTTTATTCCTTCTCTCTGCCCTCTAGTCCAAGGCCAAATGTAGGGTTAATTATTCATAGTAGTGGAAGACTGAATCAGAGTTTTAAAGTTTTAAGTCTTACCTGGCTAAATAATGAACGGGTGGCCCAATTTCAAAAGAACCCTGAGATAAAATATTGTGCTCTTCTGTAGTTTTATTTTTTTATTCACCTTTCCCTGCTTCTAAGCCCTGCAGCTGATCCACCTACCGTACGCATTACTCCCCAGCCTATTTCTTTCATCAGCCATCTTTTACTTTATCTCCATGCCCCTTCAATTTCCTCCTCCTGTCTGCTCCTCCTCTCTGTTTCTCCTTTGCGCCTTTCCTTCACTATCTCCTCCGTTCTTCATCTCACTGACAGACCATTGTGTTTGGTAACACAGTGGCCTCGAGTCAAAACAACACACACACACACACACAAAATGTCTCGGCTGCACTCTGATGAACACTGATAGTCACAGCTGAAATGTCACAGGGGGGGCTGCTGCTAACTCTCAGCACATCTATTCCTCCTCTCTTGAAAAGAAATTTGAGCTTAGAGTATCAGCACTCTGCTGTACTTGCCGTGTCAAGTTCTTCTATCACATCCCAGCATTTCCATTTCATTTTCTTCGTGGAAACTGCAAAGTTTGGGAAAAACGTGTTTTAAATTCCCAATCAGTGTTTTCACATGCTTAATGCTGAAGCAGACGCCTTTGTCTGCAAATGGTGATGAATACACGAGTGAAATTAAAATAGGAAATTCCTCATGTTGTCTCTCAGGAGAGCTGCTATCAATAAGAAGCGTGCCTATAAATATGTTGATAATAGAAAAACATCTACATTTTTTTTTAAGTTTGTGTTTTCACTCACCAGTTGGATAAACATTTTGGGCCAAAAGAAAACCTGGAGGCTTCGTGTAGTGCCATTATACCATGTTAAGGTTCAGTTCATAAAACTCTGTAACAGCGAGGCTTAGCTGAAGAGCTTGGAGCTAGGGTTATTTGTGTAACACTTATAAAAAGATGCTCAGTGAGAACCACGCAAATTTAATTTCAATATTTGCTAGAATATTTGCTGGAATCTGGACAAATAAAAATAGGATGTTTGGAAGTAGCTATAGCGAAGCTGATAGCCTGGAGGTGTGAGGGACAGCTGCAGGGGAAAGGAGAGAAGGAATGTGGACAGAACCACACAAAACCATAAAGAGATGCAGACGTCTCAGGTAAGAGAGGGAAAGAGAATACATGTCTGTGACAGAGGGAGAGACTAAATGTGACTACTGGCCTAAAAGAAGTCCAAAATGCACTGCATATCCCTTGCATTGCTCACACCCCTCATTGCACTATAATGATCGCTGTGTGCAGACAGTCTGGATAGGATTGACGTATTGCTAACACAACCCTTGTGTTGCATCAGTTCAGAAGGTGAGAAATAATTTGCAATAATGTTGTGAACTTCTGACATGACTCCTTCTTAAAATTACAGCCGTTTTTGTGAAACAACTGTTTTTTTTACCGCCTCTTTCAGCCTTCTGAAGTTTTTTTGCGATGACTGTAAGCAAAAGCAAAGGTGAAAGGGGAGTGGAAAGAAAGGGAGAGAAGCACCTCTGCCCTTTATTTTAATCTGAATACGAGGAGGGAGAGGAGGAGGAGGAGGAGGAGGAGGGTGATGGGATGAGATGAGACATTCACCACTGCCCCTGAGGAGGAGGAATAGTACTGGGGAAGCCTGCTGAGAAGTGGAGGGCAGAGTGTAGGGCAGTGTGTGTGTGTGTGTGTGTGTGTGTGTCATTGTATGCGTGTATAAAACCATACCCTATTCTTTATTACATGCACGCTAAAGTATGAATAAAATATTTAAAAAAATAATATGCAAGTAATAATAATAATATGCTCACATGACTTTCCACAAAATGTAAGACTTGTGCATATGCATGCATGCATGCACATATGTATGTGGGTGGGTGTGTGCAGAGGTTACAACAGGGTAATGAATGGCCCACAGTTTACCTCAGCTTCCCACAGCTCTGTGATTAAATACCCAA
The DNA here is from genome assembly GCA_036023655.1 of Nannoperca australis. Lineage (NCBI taxonomy): Eukaryota > Metazoa > Chordata > Actinopteri > Centrarchiformes > Percichthyidae > Nannoperca > Nannoperca australis. The sequence continues at coordinate 18,208 of JAVQJD010039355.1, read as the reverse complement.
GATATATCCCAAATTAAAGATGTGGGTATCAACTTTAACCCCTGTGAAGCGGATCGGCACGGCACGGCCCTGCCCAGAGAACAGTGCCGCTGTTGCGGCCTGGTGATTAGAGGGCACTTCAATTTGATCCAGAACAAACCCAGAGTGGTGAGGCCGGGACTAAAGTAAGAGCAGGATACAGCTGGTGGTGACCCCCAAAACACCACTGTACAGTCATGGTGACCCTCCCTGCCAAGAGGAGCTGCATCTCTACAATGACATTCTGGTTTGTGCTGTTTTAAAAACAGTTGTGGTCAAAATGTTGTTTTACTGACTTACCATTCAAAACCTTAGGGTTTGTTTTTGACCCAGATTTTGAAGTGCTGCCATTCAATGGTTTTGGAGGTTTTGGAGGGACATAAATCATGGGAAACGGGATGTTCAAGTTGGCTGGTTCAGTGTATTTATGGGACACTGTTGACACAAATTCAATCCCAGGTAACAAATAATAAAACTGTGACAGAAGCTGCAGCTTTGCAAGTTGAACAACTGCTCAGCATTTGATGTCTTTTCACTATCACCTGTATTTTATCAGACTGTGCATGGTAATCTAGAATACTAGCATATCCATATATTTATATTTAAGAGACCATCCTGTAATTTGAAACTCATAGTTTCCATAGTCTCCACAACAGCCAATGAGTGTCCATTCAAAGAAATACGTCCTGTCAGCTCTTTAGGTACAAGTGACTAAATTGTTTCCCATGTTGTTAATTGTTAAAGTCAAATAAAGTTTATGCTCTAAAATCAATTTTGTCGCAGTTGGCTTTGCAATCTATGCAACATACTATCATCAGACCGTTGATTCAGATCAGCAGAAATGAGGGAACTTTGCACTTCTGCAGCCCCAAGTTGTAGCAGCATATAACTTAAAATTTGTAAATGTTTGATGGACTTAATTACCCAGAAAGGATGTAACATTGCATTAGTAAAGAGCACAATCCTTCAGGAAGCACTTGTAGTGAGAATATTTGGAGATTTGCTCATAAGCTCCCACGCACCACTGCCTGTGAACAGAGAAGATACCCAACGCTAGAGTCTCATTTCAAACAACTTCCCTATTATAGCACCAGAATTTAGATTTACCCATGTGTGCAGCCTTATTATTTTTTTTTTTATTGTGTATGTATTTTTGGTAATGTTGGGCAGAGACAACATGACATGACATATGTGTCATGTAAAAAAAAGTCCCCTGGAGAATCTTCCACCATGTCTCTTCTTTAACTTCTTCCATCCTGCCCTCCGTCCATCCCTTCATCTCATCACCCTTCATCCTGAAAGTTCAGCACAGCAGCGGCCATTAAACATTTAACTGCTGACTTTTACTAGTTTCTCAGAGCAACAAAATCCTTTTCCCCCAGCACATGAATATGTAAGGAGACTCTGTCAATGCATGAGCGGTATAAAGGCAGACCAGGCCACGATTACACTGCTGGCTGAAAGCCGCTGTTGTGTAGCCTTACATCACATCATCTCTTGGTGCAGAAAGGCACACTACTGGAACACTAACCCATTAGGCTACAATCTCTGCTGGCTTTTTTTCTGTGTCACGGCTTCCTTTTCTGTGTCATCACAGCTGGAATGCATGTGGTGGTCCCCACATGGGTGAATCTTTCGACTTGGACCCAGAAATGTTCATATTTCTGTCACTGCAGCAGGAGCCCAACGCTCTGCAACAGTGACAGGACTTTCCAAACAATTCCTGTAAGTAGGTGAAGCAGCAATGACCCAGCTCAATTTTGGTATATGAAACACGATCTCACAAGACACACTGTAGTAAAGATGAAGACATCACAACAAATATTTCCCTTTTAAACTTAATGTAGCCTCATGTTAACCTACATGCCTAAAACATTTAGATTTCTTTCACAGTTAATCCACATCGCATTAGTGCAGTCAGCATGTTAGCAAGCATGTTAGCCAGCAGGTCTGTGAGGCAGAACAGCGGTGCTTTGAGCTAAATGCTAACATAATCATGCTAAAATGCTCCAAATGCCAATGTAAATGTGCTGATGTTTAGCAGATATAATATTTATTATGTTCATCAAAATCACAATTTTGACTTGATGGTGCAAGGGAACATGAATTTCATGGCAATCCAGCCCATAGTTTGGCGCTAAAGATAAAGTCAGGGGATCACCAAAGTCATTAGGATACATCATGTGGGAACCATGAATGTCTGTAGTAACGTTTGTGCCAATTCATCCAATTATTGTTGAGATATTTCAGTTACCAAAGTGCTGGACCGACCACCGCCTTTACAATCCCTATGGCCACACTGCTAGCGTTGCTAAAAAAGCCAAGCACATGGAGTTTATGCTTGAGTACAGTCCAGTGATTTCTACTTTCGACCTCTAACATCCAGATAGTGAAAAGGCTATGCCGAACAATGTGAAAACCTAATCAATATACTTACAGTACCAATGAGTCTTGCAATCAATATATGGACTGATGGTGCTTTACAAACAAACCAATGAATGAGTAGTTAATCCATCAGCCACAAGCTATCAGGAGAGTCAAATTAGCCTCGCTGTTGAAAAACTGCAACGACAGAAGTCAAATGAAATCAAGGACAAATTAAGGTCAGTTCACTAATACGAGCTGCCCAGCAACATCATAGTGCTTTACTGTTGTGTGACTTGCTCAGAGGCACTACAGTAGTATTCCCTATGAGAGCATTACTAATTCATACACTCCCCCTAGTTTTTGCTAGTTGGTATATAAATATCTGTCACAAGCCCGCTTTTCTCACCTGTAGGCTTATGTTGCCCTATTTGTACGAGAAAATGAGTCAGGACATTTGTGTTCTTGCTTGTAGCTGAATTTAATGGGGAAATGTAAATGTAGTGTGTTGTTGCCACCGGCATAGAGCCATGAAATCACAATGCAAAATTTTAAATGTAACTTCAGGTCATCTCTTCACTTTTGATCTAGCGCCATCACCAGGTCAAATCATTCATTTGTCCTGTACTTTCCCGCAAAACTATTGACACTCCCATCAGCCTCAGCTTTACTTTGTGTTTTGTGCTAATTAACTGATGTTAGCATGCTAATACGCTAAACTGTTGAACATGGTAAACATCAGCATGTCAGCGAGGACATTGTGCGCACGTTAGCATCCTATATTATTAGATAAAAATGCCTCAGAGGCATCGTTGTATCTGAGGAGCATGAGGGAGCCTTATGTCAAACACTTTGATTTCTACGTAAAAATCCCTCGCAGGTGTCTTTTTCTCTATACATCACTTGCTGTGTGTGTGTGTGTGTGTGTGTGTGTAGAGAGAGAGCGCTATACCCACTTGCTTGCCTTCATGCCCGTGACTGTGTGTCTTTAAGAATGTGCATGTACACGACCGTGTGTGTGTGTCAGTGGAGTCGACCTGTTCCCAGGGGGCTCGTGATGTTACAGACTGTCCGACTGGTTTTATTAACCAGTGGCTCCTCGGGGCCACATGAAAACACAGTTCAACTTGTTTTCAGCAGACAGAGCATCAGCCTCTCATGGGTCTCACCTCAAATCGTCTGTCTCCAGAGTCAACACTGGAACGTCTTCATATTTACATTTAAACACAAATTAGACACATCCAGAGTTTTTAGACTGCTTTATACTTCTACTGTGCTAAATTTCACTGGCAAATATTGTGCTTCTTTCTCAACATTTATTTGATAGCTATCCAGTTACTGGTTACTTAGTAGAGTAGTTGATTCATTCAACAAACATTTGCTGGTTTCAGCTTCTGAAATTAGGATTTTTTTGCTTTCCTCTGTTTTACATCATAATAAACATAATATTTTAAGGTTTTGGACTGCTGACTGGACTAAACTGTAATGACGGGACATGACAGGCATTTTTTTGCCATCTTCTTAAGTTTTATAGACCAAATGATAAAATAAGAAGATAATCAGTAGTTAATGAAAATATCTGTTAGCTGTAGCCCTAAAAATGTAAATACGGCTTACCTGTTATCATAATACTATAATAAAAGGAAAGATAGCATTCTGCAAAATGAGTACTTTATCTTTAAGTAAACTTATAATAATGTATTTGTACTTAGGTGCAATTTAAATGAAGGACTTTTACTTGAAATGGACTATATTTTACATTGTAGTAATTTTGCTTTTACTCAAGTTAAGAACAACTCTCCACTGTCAACCTCATGGTATCTGCTAAATACGACGCCTGGCCGCTAAAAACAAAGCCGTCCTGATTTATGAGTGTTTGTGCTTATGTTTGTTATCCTTCCTCACGTCTTGCTGTGTTTTTTTAAGTACCCAATTCATCATTGATAAAGCTGTCCAATACTATTTGTGCATCATAGCTGGATGCGGTGGCAGATGGGGGGCTCTCACTGCTCATCATGTCTCCTGCAACACTTGAGGAGAGCAAGGCGACTGCAGCACAAGGTGCAGGGAGGACATGTGACAGTGTGTAAATAAAACCCTGTGGCGGCTCCCTTCCCCCCTCCAAGCTCCTTCAGCCTCCCTGTCTGAATTAAATGGGCCCTGTCTTCTTCCTCACAGCTGTAGCTGAGCTGTAACACTGTAACATGAATGACAGAGACACACATTGTTCCTCACCCTGACTGACTGCTCCCTGTTGTGCACACACTCTTGCAAAAATGTTGTGTCATTTATGTCATTTTCAGTTCATTTTCACAAAAACAATTAGCATACATGTTAATTATAACAGCAAATGGACAGATGTTATTTTTGCTATTTACATTACATTACGAGATACAGCGAACCTATTTTGGTGCCTGTCTGTTAATTCCACAGACACACAAAGCAAACCCAAAATGCTTATATGCGCACAAACACACTAATAGACACATACGTAAACTAAAACATTAATTAGACCCACAATAAGTCCACTAACTCCACTCGCACGCAGATTCACATTCATTAAACACACACGCGGAAATATTCCCTTTGGTGAAGTAAAAGCAGAGCGGCGGCTGTTTGGTGTTTATTTACAAAGCAGGAACTCTGGCCATAAACTCAAAGCCCAGAGGCCCAGAAAAAATGACAAGGGGTCTGTGTGCCTCTTTGTTTTTCATCCAAACCTTTTTTAAAGTTCACTTGTATTTGTCTTTAACGAGGCAAATAGCAAACAGAGGTGGTAATTCAGGCAAAGACTTAGGAGGAAATGGATGGTGCGTTGCTCTCTTTCAAGCAGTGAGTTTGTGGTTGGTGATGGTCCCGGCGGCGTTTCGCTGCGCTCTGATGATTTTGCCAGATGACACAGTTTTAAACATCAGTGCATCTTCAGCAGAGACACACGTGCACACACTGAAAGGCAGAGAAGCATTCATATGCTTATGTGGGCCACTAAAGTCCCCAAATAGAAATCAAGTTACTTCTTTCATGGCCATAGTAGCCAATTTGCATTAATGAAACCAGAGAACACAGACGCTAATCAAAGATTTCCCCCAGCAGAGCCAGAGCTACTTTATTGCTTTAACATCCAAATGAGCTTTGCTTACAATTCCCCTTAAAATCACCCGCAGCATGTCCACTGTGCTCACAGAATCCCAACAAACTAATGCTGTTTCTGCCTGTTGGCAGTTGTGTCCTCAACTCAAGTCATGTAGTTAGTTAGCATCAAAGATAATATGATGGGGTACAAGGATGGTCTACATGCTGAAAGAAGTCTGAGACTTCTGTTGTTCTCATCTTCTATTGCTAAAGATAAGACAAATAAGACAGATAAGTTAAATCCATCAGAATGAAAAAGAAGGGTTAACTGGCTGCCAGAAATCACAGTGTGTTCTTCCTCAACTGCTGAGGCAACTTCGTCAAGAAATTAAAGATTTTTCTGGGCATAAAAGAGTGACGAACTTGCACCAACACAAAAACATTACAGTCATGCGTATAGGAATATTTATAACCAGATTTCTCTGAGCTCCATGTAAACATCATATCACAAAAACAATTACAGTCAGGATAAGACCTGAATACTAATGTGCATTTAAATGTGCTAGCTGACTATTTAAACCGAAAATTAAGTTCTGTGGTAAATATTCTACACACAAGATCCACTTACTTACTTCTATGTGGCTAGCGGGTTTTTGACGATAGTATGTGGACTTAGAAAATTTGAATATTTACCAGAGCTATGTGAATCTCCATGCTCAATCAATTAAATATTTTCAGAAATTAAATGACCCTGAAACAGGACAAAGCAAAAAGCATCTGCTTCTTCTTCTATGTGTGTATATGTGTGTGTATGTGTGTGTGTGTGTGTGTGTGTGTGTGCGCACGCATAAGTCAATGTCTGCCTGCCAGAGTGAGTGAATACATTACAGTACCTTCAGCCCGTATCCCAGCCCATATCTCATCATTATAAAGATAAAGACGTGATAGGAGCAGACAGATTGACAGGAAGCCCAAGAGGCTCAAACCAGCCTCCATCAACCTTCAAGCCACCCAGGAGGAACAGAAAGCTCACCTGAAGCCACACACATCTATCTATCTATCTATCTATCTATCTATCTATCTATCTATCTATCTATCTATCTATCTTTTTAAGAATTGATTGTTCCATATGTTATTAGTAGGTTCAGCAGTTTATCCATGCTATACCTAACACACACACACACACACACACACACACACACACACACACACACACACACATCACACTCATCTGTATGCATGGGTGCACACTGCAAGCATTAATGCTATTGTACAAACACAAACACAAATGCCCATACAAAGCTGTATTTTTCATTGGCGCTTAGCACCTCACTGCCTCTCTTTCTTTCTCTCTCACACACAAACAGACGTGCACAAACACACACATACACACACACACACACACACACACACACACACACACACACTACACAGCAGGTATCTCCAGAGTTATTACACACTCAGAGAGGGGCCCTGATGTTGGCAGCTTGGCTCCAATTGAAGCAGATTTGCTGCACCTTGATGCAATGTGTCCAAACATTCAGACAACATGCTGAGCACTGATATCAAAGCTGGAGCTCCATTAGTAACTGAGAGCTACAGAAGGACAGCGGGACACAACACAAGTGTTACGCAATCCAGTGCAACAGTTCCCTGCAACAAGTTCTTCAACTGCGAGGCTTATCATGGGAAATATTTGTTGTGCCAGAGAGGATATGAGTTTTCGCTGTGGTGATCTCTAAGACAAGACTCCTTGTTTTATTGAAAAAATAGATATTCCTTTAGTTTTGTCATGAGCGGCATCTCTGGTACATCAGACCTGGAGAAACAGGTGGTCTTACATAAACAAAGGAGGCTATTTACTTGCTATTTTGGTTCATATTCAACTTATTTGCACATTAATGGCGCACATAGTTCATCTGAGGTTTTGCTGATCGAGTCCAGTGACTCAGTGCGGTGATTATTTCAAGCCCACTCTGTTTTAGAAATGACACCTTCAACTTTCTTTTTACACTCACCACTGTATACAGTAGTGAGTGCTTTATGAATTCTTAACCACTCAAAACACAGTTGTCTGGACACCAGTGGTCTCAGGGAGGCTACAAACCCACACAGTCACTAACATGTTGGAAACAAATGCTCACAGAAAATCATTATTTTGGACATGTTTTCAATGCAGCACCTAAACATGAAACATTCTTATGTCAGTGAACCAGCATTATTCACTGGTGTTAAACTTTGCAGGTGCTTTGTGCATGCAATTCTGTGTATCCTTGTGATCTGACTCTGCAGGATCATGTATCAAAATCATACCAACTTCCTCGCTCCTATGTGACTATCCAGCAGCATTTTATCCAGTCTTTATTACACTCCTGGAAATTAGGGTCATTCGGGCCACTTGATGCAGACAGCAGCTGTGGATACTCAGTCCCTGAGAGTCCCTTTTTGAAAGAAATATCAACCTGCGGTGTTTCAGTAGGCGCCAACACAGCCTTTGAGATGCAGGGTGCTGTGTTCAATTAGCTATTGTTGTGAAAAACGGCTGTTAATCTGGGTGATATTTAGCTGTGGGTCCTTTGCTGTGAAATCATGCTCCAATAAGCAGCTCAGTATTCAGTCATATCTGGTTGTGTTGTAGAGAAGCACATGGGGACGAGGAGATGATATTCTCGTTATGTGTGTGGGGGTCTGCAGCTCTGTGTGTGGAGAAGTGGTGATGTGGCAGAGCTCTGTGAGGAGAAGCCAGTTGGCTGAAACCTTCCTCTTCCTCCCACCCACAACACACGACAGAGTCCAGTGATGGACTTCAAATAAACAGATTTCCTCAGTCTGATTTAAACCAAAAAAATTATATAAAGAAGTCCTCTTTTTTATTGTTCTATTGTCATTTAAATATGTCATGAAATTCAGTTTCATTTCATTTTTGTTGTTTTGAAGATGTGACATGTTTCTTAATTTTCTCATGTTTTCACCTGTTTCCACACTGTCACATAATGGTGACAAGCATATTTTTAGAGGAACAACAGGATTGTAGTGGATAATTGAAACATATCCAATTTTTAAAGTCAAAATTTACTGTTTCTCAAAGATCCTCCCCCTTAGTTACTGTTGCTACACCTCACTTTGCACATATGCAGTTTACAGTGATGACAGATTAACCACTTAAAATATTTTACAATTTTTAAAACAACAGGTCTTTGGATTTAGAAATAAATAGGCAAAAAACTGCTGAGTTTAGCTAGTTAGTCCTAGCATTATAAGTCTGACAAGGAAAAATGTATTTAATTCAAACTATACAAAATAAATTTTGGAAGCTTAGCTTAAATTGTGAATTGTTCGTATTTTTAAACAGTATGTTTCACTTTTAGGCTGAGAAAGGCTTTTAGGATGAGGACTAACAGATGGGTGTGGTAAACATAATGCTAGCTTAAATAGTGAGTCATATTATTTTCATTTATTTACATGTGAAATAAGAAATAAATAAAACTAAACTAAACTAAAAATTGAATAAAGAGCAGCTAGTGCAGAGATGCTAACATTAGCTAACCAATCCCTCATATAGAAACAGAAACAGTGGGGAAATACAACAAAGTGGACATGCTATTGTGAAGGAGTTTTTTTTATGTAACCTGCAACCACACAAAGTAATGTAACATGAAATAGAAGTAAGTTACAACTGTAAAAAAAGTTAGTTAGCTGAACATGCTACCGTTTGCAGCTTATGTTAGAACGTTCCTAACACTTCTGTTGTTAGGCTTTTGGAAAGGTTACAAGAAGACACCACCCAAACTAATTATTAAGGTTTAGCAAATGGTCAATTAGCCGTTTTAATGACATTAGCATACGAAACTGCGATATGTGCTGGACCTTGGCAGCTAAAGGCAAAAGCAATAACTGAAAATAATCAGAATCCATTAATTTGCGTAACTTATTACAAAACAACTTCTCATTGAGGAATATTTTCTAAAAAGAAAGCCTACTTTACATTCTGAAGGGCCAACAATGTAAAATCAATTTTCCCATAATGTAATGTTTTGTTGTAGTACACGTTTGCTGGTGTTATTGGGGTTTTTTCCACACCAAAGGCATAGTGTAACTAAATGGCAAACCCCAGGTGAGGACTGGATGTGTAAGCAATTATACCTCAAAATGATTTTCTGAGGCCTGATTTATCTCCACTGTGCACTGGGAGCAGATTACAAAACCCAGCCAGCGCACAATAAAAACCCTATTACACAAGCAATGAATTTCATCAAGGGGTAGAGCAGAAGAACAGAGGGGGGAAAAAATCCAACCATCCATCCATAGAGTCATGAAGTCTACATTGTCTTGAGCTGCAGCTGAATACAGAGCAGCCCAGGGAAGATATTCATTACAGCCACAAACGTCCAAGTCAGCAGAACAGGAGAGCAATGGGAGAGCAGGCATCTCCAGTAGCTCTGATTTCATGCTCCATGCCGTATTTCCCCGTTTGTTGAAACCCATCCCCCCATAAACCCCTACCCGTGTTTTTCCATTGTCCCTGACGTTTTTTCCTCGTAATATAGGCCCACAAATGTGACTGCATGCACAAAGTGGCCATCACACTCAGGAGCATGAACCTCTCCTCCATGAGCTGCCGAGAGCTCTATTTGCCAGAGTGTGTGCGTGTGTGCGTGTGTGCGTGTGTGCGTGTGTGCGTGCGTGCGCCTTTAATGTGGTTTCATCCATGAGGGTAAATGCTCCTGTATCTCTATAATATAAAGTCGTGTGATAATATGAGCTCCCCTCTGATCCTTTGTTAGTAAATCAATGGCAGAGAGCTCTACAGCCCTGACTCCAGGTCAAGGTGGATAAATGCACAGTCCACTGTCCAATTTCTCTGCAGCATACATTGTTTTGTCGTCATTATAGGATGTGTCACTTCAGTTTTTATCCTGTTTTGTTCAGATCTCATAAAGGGTTTAATGACTAAGTTCTCCATATACAACTACTGAATATGACTTATAGGAGGAAAGCATGTAAAATGTGTACTAACAGGCAGACTCCATGTGCAGACTGACTCTCTGCAAATGGCCAGATGTCAGCAGCTGCTTCAGGAGACTGTGTTTCTGTCTTTGAGGATCACCTCGGGGTCAAAGCTCAGCTTATTGAAGTGGCTAGCTGCTCATACGTGTGTTCTGCATGACGAAATACATATAACAGTATGCACGGAAAACCATAAAGAAATTACATAATAAATAGATAAATTTAAAAAAGTACCATAAGACAAATCTGTGCCCATTTCTTCCTACTGACTAATAAAGATACAAAACATGTCTAAAAAAGAAGATGCTACAAATTAAATCCCTGCATAAATGTAGTGACAAGGGATTAAGTCTTTTCACCGTCACCTCTTCCAGCGCCATGAATAACTATGCAGGTCATTGACCTGCTACTACATCACAAGGACAAGGTTAGATTGGCAAAGAGGGGGAGCAGCAGAGAGTCTGGCCTTGGAGTGAATTGATACTGAAACATCAGTAACACCACGGCAGCCATCTCCTCCTCTCTAATGAACAGGCACATAGAACACACACACACGCGCACGTGCACACACACACACACACACACATATACACACACACACACTTATTGTGGTGTGGAACAGACATGTGGGAGCTGGTGACCAGGAGGGAGGATGAGGTAATGGTGGAAAAAATGGCTGTGGCAGAGACAACAAGAGAGGAGAGCCTCTTCCAATGAGTTATTGACATTTTCAGACGATGAGTTAGAGGAGACATGCTCAGAAGCTGGATCGAAGAACATCAGTCTCTTATTTGCGTGGGCAAACAGAAAAAAAACGGATTGCCCGACTAAAGAACTAGGGACATTGCAGACAATTGAGGAGGAGGAGAAATTAAAAAGATCACAGTGGAAGACAAAAGCAGAAGATCAGGTTGGGGGAAAAAAATCAATGATGGATGAATCAATGATTAAATCAGGCATCATGGAGGAGAAAAGGCTTGATCACATGATGTTAGGATGTGCAAGATATGATTTAAATTGAAAAGTGTTTTAAAACACACAAGACACAACTACACAGTGTTGAGAATTCCTGTGAGGGCAATTATGCCTCTACAGTGCAAGCATTGTAATGTCTTGAATAATCACACAAAACACTTTACATACTGTACAATCAATGTTGTGATGATGATGATGTTTGATGATGTTTTTTGCTGTACATTTCTGTATATTCTGATTTCCTATCCAAACTCATATTTTTTGTCCTATATTTGTTTTTTGTGGTTGTTAGCCATGCTAGCTGTGTGGCTCAAGGGATGGCAATGTTGGTCTGTTGGTTGGTCCACTTTAGTTCACACTGAAATATCTCAGCAACTACTGGATGGACTGACATTTTATTATGCTAAAGTTTATTCACGGTCCCCAGAGGATGAATCCTACTGCCTTCGATGACCGTCTGACTCTTTCTAAAACTATATAACATGGCCTTTATCAGTCCTACAAGTCTCAAACTGAACTTATTTCTAAAAAGTGCTAGAGATGAGATCATAACAGCTAATGGACTTGCAATTCAACAGATCCATCTCCATGACAACGACATGAACCATGTGTTGGGATTGTTTTGTTAAACTACTATTTCCGTGCTCAAGAATGAACTAATGCTTGTCAAAAATGTTGTTTAAACTGTGTTACAGTCATGTAGGATGAAGGAGGCAAAAGTGATTTTATAGTATAAGTGAGAGCATTATTGAGAAAATGTCAAACGCTTCATTGAAAATGCAGCAAGAGTAAAGGTTAAATTGTATTATATTCATTTCTGTTGGTGGAAAACAAGGTGTCCTCTTTTATGATGGGTTTCACTCTGTATGTTTGGTGAATATCTGTTCAAAATACCAAGTCTTGAAAGAAATATTACTCTTTAGAGTAATATAAGTTGATATTCACAGCTGAATTCTTTTCCTGGTTATCAATGGTTTCCGGGGTAATATCTCAACATCCATAAACCTTTTTAAAAGTGGCTTTTCTCTTAAAAAATAGCTGCATCTGTTTTTCTGATAAATGTGATGAAACCACTTCATGAAGGTGAGATGATGGGAGACATTTTTCATTCACTTTCAGGGGCTGTGATGCATTAGCTCAGTCTCTAGACAGACACACAGCGTTGCTGAGATGTATCACTAAGAATAATTGACTGGAACTCAAGCCAACAGACACCGGAAGGTCCCAGAGCAGCCGATGCCACTTTGATTTTTAAACACATTACCATTGATTTTCCTGTGTTCTCTTGTCATCACAAACTGTACAGGCCATTAATCAGGAAGCCATACTGGATATAGCTTCTTTTGCCAGACAAAGACATGTTGAAATACCTTGTGATGTTTCATATATCTATAAAGCAACTTGAAGTGTGGAGCAGTACAGGATATCTCCAAAATCAAGTACAGACATAAAAGTTTCTCAAAAAGAGGGATATGGGCATCATTTAGAGCTTTAATGAGACACAAGTAGATGTAGAGAACACCATGCTTTTAAGAAGGGATATAAAGTCATATAAAATTGTATCATCTGCATAAAAAATGACTTTGACTTAGTTAATTGGAAGAATATTATTCTTTATGTATAATGTAAATAGTTAAGGACCAAGAATAGACCCCTGTTGTACCTCATTTCCGATGAGAAGACTGATTGATTCAGCACCATCAGCCACAGCAGTGTGAGTCCTGCCTGTAAGATAAGCTTGGAACCAGCTGATTGCAACATCATCCACAACTAAATACCATAGTTTATTAAGAAGAATTTAATGATTCTACTGAAATGTTTTTGAGAGGTCAATAAGGAGAGCAGCACAAAACAGTTTTTATCCAGAGTGGAGACAATGTCATTGATAACTGAAACTGCAACTGTTGTAAACCATTACTATATAGAAGTACAACAGATAAAACTGTTGCTGCTCTAACAGGTTTGAAATATTTGACAGAATATCAAGACTGAACTACAGTGTCTCCAATTTGCAGCTCTGGACTAAAAGTACACCGGCTGTCATAATTAAAGAGTCACACTGCTGTCTAAACAGTCAAGCCGCAAAACCCGTGCAGCTATGTGAGTGTGAACAAAGACACAGAGTGTGCCACGTGGCTGTCTGTATAAATACAGGTGGAATTTGCAGTGAACAAATTGCCTCTTATTTCTTATGCAAACATAAAGGAATACCAGAGGGAAAAACATTATCCATTTTCAATTAGGTGCCACTGCTAATGAGAAGTGAACCCCTTCATTTTGATTACAAAACTGTGCAATTGAATCACAGGCAGGCAGACTATCCATGCTAACTGAACAATTATACATTCAACAATGTGCAGAGGGAAGAAGACATGAACAGTGTTTTGTATTGGAACAGACAGGGTAGTCTGTGTTAAAAGATATATATATGACAACAAAACTAACAGTAGACATGATTGGGAAAAAGGACGCCTGTCTTAATACCCACACACAAAAGAAACCGAATTTAAAAAATACATTGTGCAGCATTTTACATGTGCATGACTGTAAAATATTTATACAAATACAAGACAATTCTGCTAGCAAATGAGAAAACTGGTATTAAAATATATGAAATATTAAAGAATTACCTGTGCATCAATATAGCATAAGTGTACATGATCTAAATAAATAAATTGCTGACAGGAAATGGCAGACGATGAATCCTTGGAGGGCAAACGTAACCTTGCACTCCAAACTGTCAATATTCCCCTGACAGAGAAGCTCATGTTCACTCCCTCTCCAGAAAATGCATTAGACACAGATGATATGCTGAGCCCAGGCCTTGAATCTATCCCACACAACCACTAATCTGTTAATTGATCTGGCGAGGGGAAGGAGAGAAAGGGTGTGTACGTGTAGGGGGGTTAGGAGATGGAGGATGACATTACTGAAATATATCATACATATAAATATATCATCTTTTATAATGGGTTCAGGGACCTTGAGCAGATGAAAGATTGCTGTTGTTTGGAGGCCTTCTTTAAGAATTCATCATCTCCAGGTTATTGTTGGCAATCTCTGAGAGCGATTTATTCTGTTTTTGTACAGTAAAGATCTCAAACTGTGTTGAAGAGGTAATTCAGCTGCTTAAAGGAGGCACTTTAGTACTATAGATAGTACTATCACAAAAACTATTTATTTTCGACTGAAAAACGGGTATCATATTTCAGAAGACACTGCATACATCAAAGTGGGACATCACTTGATGAAGTTGGAGTAATAACTTAAAATAACAACTCTGTATAACTCTGTGTTCAATGGGATATTTTACATAATAAAATCAAATTATAAATGAAGAGTTAGGGACTTAGGGACATTGGTGATTTGAGCTAATGCTAATGTCAGCATGCTACTATGCTGATGTTTAAGAGGTTTAAAGCCACACTAGCAGCTCTGTGACACTTAATATAAGGTGTTGCCATGCTAACACTTGCTAAGTAGCACTGAAAACAAAATTTCGGAATGTCATTAGTTTGTATTGTATTTGGTCACAAACCGAAGCATTGGACAAAGTAGAATTTTGACCAGATGATGAAACGAGATGAAAGCGCTTTTTCACTCTGTGCAAAGTCTGTGCAAAATATTCGGACAATCCATTCATGTTGAGATATTTCACCAGATAAGTGTGGATTTTGACATATTGGTGGTGCTATAGGGGAAATTCAAGGTATCACCAAAGTCTTTAAGATTCATCATCTGGGGAACATGAACGTCTTTGCCATTTTTTATTCTGTAACTCAGTTAAAAAGGGCAAAATATGAACCTTTTGTACCATGTTACACTAGCGAGCATCACATTTTGTAAGACCCAGAAAGAGAGCGCTTTGATCTAACTTAAGCCCACCTGGTACCAAACTGTCTTCCCACTTTTCCAAGGGGACCCAAAGAAGCAGAAGAAACCTGAGGCTGGGAGAGTCTGAAAGGATGACAGCATGCATTATTTCACAGAGAGGATAATGAATGCAAAAGTGTTTTGGTATTACTCCGCTTCTCAACCACTAAAGGGATTAAGAGCCCGATCAAGGCTGCAGTGTAGGTGATAAGAGTAAAAAAAAACAAGAACAAGAAGTGAGTCACATGCTCTAATCCTTTCTTCTCCACCGTTCCCACCAGCAGACATTTTGCATCCTCTCCTGCTTGACACGTCCCGCTCTGAGACATAAACAGCTTAGATGATGCAGCAGACACATATATTTTCCTCTAGAAAAGAAATGTAAAAAAATTACTTGAAGAACTGCTCGCTCGCCGTCGTGGCTTGCCAGGTTATTTTCCTGACAAAACACAGACACTTGTAGTTGGTGTTGCAACTTACATAATATAACATGAAGAAAAGTTGCCTTACGATGTGATCTAAAGTTTAATACTTTGCAGTACTATACAGTCTATGGCTGTATCAGATTTGGGGCAGAGATGTGAATCAGTGAGCACTGTTTTATGGCAATACTGATATTTTGCATTAGCAAGATAAAGTTTCTTGTTTTGTCAGGTATTTGATTTTCTAGATCAGCCAATTTTTTTTTATTTACAAGATTTTCAACCTTTACTATTTTGATAATCAACAAATCTATTCAGTTATTGTTCAAGCAAAAATGCCACCAGTTCCAGCTTCTTTTATGCTTTTTATCTTATGTGACCGTAAATGTATTATCTATAGGGTTTAGACTGTAGGCCGGACTAAACAATTTCAAGACATCATTTGGGGTTATAGGAAATTACTTCTTACTATTTTCTGATATTGTATAGACCAAATGATTAATCGAGGAAATGTTTGATTAGAATATAATTCTTAGTTACAGCCATACACCATTTTCATCAATATATTGCAATATAAAATTAGTAAATACATTAGTAATATATAGCGTGATATTGGATTTTATTCATATTGTCCATCCCCAATAGGCAGTTAAAATAATCCCATCAGTCAATAATTAGGAAATATAACCCTTACAGCGAAGGTTTAATACTTTTGATGAACAGCAGTCACTAAGACAATTTCGAGGTAATGTTAAATGCTAAAGCATTGTGTAAGTAAAGAGCAATATTGCTCTTAAGCTTGCTAACATTAGCCTCCATAAATCATTGGTCATACAAGACCAAGTAAGACTGTAGCAGCAAAACCTCTTTTAAGTTATTATTATCTTGCTTTAAGTTCAACTGTACTCACGTTAGCATTCCCTGGTATGAAAACACAAGCTTGGTCTATTAATTAAATTATGTAATACAACAGTTTTAGTAAGCATGCAAGAACATGCAGTTTAAGTTGAAATTGCATTCATCTCTGCAGTTTAAGTGGTACGAGCATTAAACTTTTCTTGTTCCCCCCCAATTAAATATTCAAGATAAACTATTCAATATAGCCGTCAACCTTTCATCAATTGATTCTTTTTTAAATCTACCCCACTTTCCTTTTCACTTTTCACTGGAAATCAGTGAGAGAAGATTAAAGAAAATCCTGTCTTTCAGGTGAGAAACTAGAATTAATTCAGGCTGCGGGGGCTCCGTGTACAAGGAGCCGGAAACAGTGTGGGGTTTGGAGCCCACACACAGTCCTCCCTTCTTCCAAATACACTGTCTTTTTGTGTTTAGAAGCATTGTCATGAAAAAGATCCACTGATTTGATTGTGACTGACTTTCCCATTAAGCCTCAGTATATAATTTACTGCTGGGGCTTTGAATCAGCACACTTAAGACAGTTTCTTGCTGAATGTTTGAAACATTTCTGTTCATATACTGACACCTAGTGGCCAACAACAGTAAGACTAGAACATCATGCTAATATAGTCACACACTTAAACAGGTTACCTGTACATAGTGTAATACTATAACAGACTAGCTCTCTATGCTATCTATTGATCAATGAACAGACTGGTTTCACTGTATCGAATCAATACTTCATTAACTAGAGCTAAAATTCCTATTTTTGCAATCCCAACCCTTTAAAAACACCTTTTAATTTCACTCTTCTCAAATAAGTCAGATCCACTTTGGATAAAAGTTTAATTCACAAAAATACATTGACCAATATAATGAAAATGTACTAAAATGTACTTTAATAATCCATAAAAGCTGGAACATCATTGACAGAAAAACACAAGAAGCATTATTAGAGTTGGTTTAGTATAATATATTTCAGCTTCAAGAGACATAGAAATCAATCCTTGTTTTTCCCCATATTTCTTCTATAAAAGACCCATTTTTTTCTGAAGCATTATTATGCAAAAAATGGCATTAGAATATATTATGGGAGCTATGAAATCCCAGTGACTGAGTATAAAATTAAGTCACATCAGAGAGAGATATTCGCAGAAGAGAAGTCCATGAACAACAGGGCGAACAAAGAAAAAAAAATATATAATAAAAATAATAATACATATTATAGACCTTGATCTATCATCACTGACATGACAGGCATGGAGAATAGGTGTATGGCTATAAAAAAATTCTCACTTTTCCACTTGATTTCACTTGAAAACATCTACACTTAATAACTGATGCATTTTTTTCATGCTCGTTTTTGAAGAATATTTATAATCATACAACTAAAAAGAGGTCAACTTCCATGTCTTTCAAATACGATATTGAAAAAAGATGAAAAATACTGTTCTAACTTTGTTTTCCTTCTTTAACGTTGTTATTTTCTTTTTGTTAAACTGTCAAAAAATAAAATAAAAATAAGGGGCTGCTCTCTGGTCATGTAGGCGGCTCATGGACACCTTTTTTTTTTTTTTTTT